>MOOZ01000060.1:482112-500786 GCA_002930495.1 Cecropterus lyciades | reverse complement strand
TAATCTAGCAGGTAATTTACTTTAATTTGCTTTTTCGCTGAGTAGCCACTAGGCACCATACGGTAATTATGACGCGGTGATCAACTGGCGTACCTCTCTCCAATGGGTACTCGTCCCACGCTTTGAGAAACCCTGGTTTAAATTTCTTAACGAAAAGGCGATGCCTCATCGGGTTTTACAAAGTAAAGTTTTAAGTATTTTACTTTTTTGTGATATGTAGTGAGAAAAAGTAGAAGAGGTTTAGTTATATTTATATCTGTCTCTTATATTAGTTGTAAAGACGGCATTGTATATTATTCTTTTGTATTATATATTGACTAGCTGCGCCCCGTCGATTCACCCGCGTAAGTTTCGACGATGATATATAGCCTATAGCCTTCCTCGATAAATGGGCTATCTAACACCGAAAGAATTTTTCAAATCGGACCAGTAATTCCTGAGATTAGCGCGTTCAAACAAACAAACTCTTCAGCTTTATAATATTAGTATAGATTACAATCAACTTCTTAATCTTTCCTTAGGTTGGTCTCTAAGGAAGTCTCTAAGCCCTGGGGAGCAAGCTCAAACGCCGTAGATAAGTTTGTTTCACTTACCACATTCTCTCAGACCTTAACGCTACGTTATTAGGCAAAAATAGATGTGACGATGGTAAATAAAATCGCATCTGTTCTATACATAATTCTCGAAGGAATAACTTTGAAGGGATTTAAATATTTTTTTATAATACTGGATGAAAGTTTTTTCATTATATTAATGTTGCCATCATAGAAACAGATTACGATATTATATTACATCTATACTTATAAATAAAATTGTTTATAATATATTAGTATGTATGATTATTCAGCTCCATAATATTACGTCGATAATATAACATTTGGCCAGACTCCAATGCGTCTTACTATTGTTGTGTTTTTATATTTATTTGAAGTATTTTCACACGCAACGATATATATAAGCATGTGGTTGAAATTGTGTCCTTGTCTTTAAGCGATCAAGATAAAGAAAATATATTTAAATACCTTACAGTGTCTTAATTGTACCAATTTGAAGTGTACGATTTGACTTCATTAAATAAATTGAAAAAAATATTGCCGCACTGTACAAATTCACGGCTAAACATTCTTCGAGAATCTTGAGAATATCATATAGACAGAATCCGCTTTAGTTCGCATGTCATCAAGAATACGAAAACTGGTGCGTTTAAGTAGTTAGTGCAGTGCAACGGTGTGTCCTTACAGGTGCTAACAAATGACACAGAGGAGGGCACACCGCCGGAGGAGCAGGAGGCGGCCACGGCGGCGGCGCTGCGGCGTCGCACCGGCGCTCTGGAGCGCGAGAACCGGGCGCTGCGCGACGAGGCCGCGCGCCTCGCCGCCGGCGCCGACAGCGCGGAGCTCGCCGAACGGCAACTGCTCCGCGACATCGCAACACAACTCGGTGAGTACACGTAATATGTGTTATATCATGTTAGAAAAATGATACGGGTATCCACTGCTCATAAATAAAATGGTTGATCGTCGATCGATCTCGCCGAATGACAACACAACTCGGTGAGTACAATTATAAAAAATCGATCGATGGTAGAATCGATACATGAAAGTCGGATGTGCATGTGCGGATGGGACGGTCGAACGAACTTAAACAGCATGCAGTCTACCTGATGGTATGTGGCCACTGCCGCCCATGAACATTAGTCATAAACCTCAAATGAAATCAGCCTTACCTGACGTTAGCCACAGGTCCACGGCGACCCCTGAAGACTTAGTTGGAACACACTCTTCAGATCAGAATACAGTGGCGCATAACACTGTTGTTATCAGAATAAAATAATTTCATTTAATAAATTTATTTCGTATAATGTTAGAAAAAAATTATCGGTTCCAACTGCCCGTACACAAAACGATCGTCGATCGATGGTAGGATTGATCATTCAACGTCGATCGTCTAATGTTATGACCGGTGTCATATCATCGATACATGTCATCGATCGACGATAGAATGGATTAGTCGTCAGATCATCGAATATATTTGACTACTGTTGCAGATTGTTTTTATATATGGTAAACTCAATCATTAATCGACAATAGTTCAGTCACCGATCGGTCGTCGATGTGCGGATGGGGGACTGGTGCAGGTGTAAACAGATAAATCTCCTTCCAGCACTTATGAAACAGTCATTCCAAAATGCTAGTTGGTGCCGGCTTGTGTAAGCTAGTCATATCTAGTGTATTATATTATCAATTGATGTGTGAAGTGTGAATACTCGCATAGATAAAATATGTAGTTAGCAATATTTAAGTGCTCTATGCTGTTACTCGCCCGCTGCGTACGGAATTTGCATTAGTAAATAGAGGGATGGAAAGGGATAGAGGAGAATTCACCCCATCCTACCCGTAATGACCTATTCTACGTTAAAATATTTAATGTCCATTACATGAATTGTTAGCGGGACAGTGAGATATGAAGCTATATACGTGTGTACGTGTACTTTTGGTCCGGTATAACTCTCTACATTCTAAATATTCTCTATGTGTAACTTGCGGCACAACGTTCTTAATTATATCAAATAATTACAATAATTCGAGAGAATTCATCAGACTTAGCTCTTAGTTCTGTTACCATTTGAGATGCGATGAGATGTACTGTGAAATCATTTGATTACAATGGTAATACATATCAAAATTTTGTTCAAATTGGAAGTTTATGTATCTCTAATGTTGAATAAAATATTTCAATCAATTAATCACGCCACTAAATATTTTTTAAACAATAGACAAAATATCAATATATTTTGTTAAAAATAACTTCGTTTCGTGCGGTGTTGATACCCTTCCAGAAGATCTAGAAATACTAGGTCATGTATGTACCATCCAGCTGTTTCATCAAAAATTGGGACAAGAATGTTTCAGTTTACCAAGTTATTTATAAAATAGGTAACTTTGGATTTTTTTATGAATATGCAACCTTATACATTGTTTATTTTTTTACCATTGCTCTATACTTTCTTATGTTTTTAAAATGCAAAGATATTAGGATGTAATACGAACTAGTGGGTGCATTAAATTACATAGGAGTATTTTATCTACTGGAACACAATGTCGAATCTATGAAATTATATTTGTAATGATGCATTTGTTTAGCTGAAATTTAAGCAAAGTAAATAAACTGAACAACTATTATACATAAAAGTATGACCCATAAAATTTATCGCTCTTAATTGATAGGAATTCAAATCGGATTATTAATTTATCTAGAAGGATGTTAAAGATTCGATAATAACGGCTAATTATAATGGCGCGTACGTAAAAAGTAGATTGTTTTGGTAGATAACAATAGCATAATTATTATTATTATTATACGTCGGCGGTAACATAAAGAACAAAGAAATGAAGAAGCTAACAGAAGAAGAAAATAAGGGAGGTGGATCAAGGTGGCCTAGCAGCGTGTTTTCTCTAAGGCTTGCACCCTGTCAGACCATACTTGTTCTAACTTCCTTAAAATCGGCGATTGAAAAGAAGAATGAAGATGATGATATGATCACTGAGAAAAGAAGAATGACAAGCGTTACATAGATTGTATTTCACATTTGTCTTACGTCAACAATTTCGCATATGTTGATTTTAAGTTTACACATAAAATTGTTTATTATATGAAGTCCTCGTTCATATGTGCAGATTTAGTAACTATAGAGACTAATCCTTCGTGCAATGAAATGACATGCGAATAAATAGTACGATTTTTTTGGTACAGGCGAAACTAGAGGGTGGGTAGTTGTGCGTCACAACGCCCACTCCAGGGTGGCTTTAAACCACGTGTCGCATAGCTTAATGTCCGCTAATTTTATATACTTATCTCACCTATATAAAAATAAGTGGTCTGAAAAAAGTAACAGTTACGTCAATATATTTGTAGTTAATTGTATTTTATATAAGCGTCAATCCTTAAAGTCTGTATTAAAAATGATAAAATTCCATGCGCCATGCTCACCGCGAAAGTAAACCGTGTTAAGGTCACGTTATGAGTGTCGTGATGTCCACAATTAACTTTAAAGTTATAACACGGAAAATTAATGTTAATTTAAAAAAAAAACATGTCACATAAGTTTACATATTACGTCATTACTGATTCTGAGTAACGATTCATACAATGTAAGTACTTGTATGAAAATAAATAAACTGTCGTCGTGAACTCTGTACAGAGACGCGATACCTATAATTATCATTATTACTATATACTTTGTATTTTTCCAACAATCTCGTTTACTGAAGATAAATCTATTAATTAATTATAATTTATTATTAAAATTAATGTATGCAGTGAACATTTTGAATTCAATTTAATATGTTAATGTAATCTACGATTTGTTACCTCGTGTAATTTAAATTAGAATAAAAAATCTAGTTATTTAATATTCATAATTATTTTCATCTGCTAATTAGTAAAAGTAGTCATCAATTTTTATCAAATATATTCAATCAATAACATGTAAACGTTATTTTACCGAGACATAGAACCAAAGGAGATTACAAATAGATAAAATACTGCGTTTTGTCTCAAAAATTGCAAGATTTTCTGAAAGTAAAATGTATGGTTGTAGGTATGCGGTACGTGTAATATCTTGAAGCAAAATATATTAATATAAATAAAGTACAGATATAAAAGTCAGACTTTCTGACAATACATAGCTTAAACAACCTTAGATTTAGTTGCGTAGAAGCATGATGTTTTCCATAAAAGGTTCATTTTAATATATTAAAGATATTACTTATATACATTAAACCGAACTATATATGTATCGTACGTCGGGTTCAATAAATAATTAAGTAAATCTGTAGGTAGGTTGTATCGAAGCTTATAATTGTATTACCCGCTATGGTGGCGTAGCAGTGTTTAGATAGGGGCCCAATCTAATTTCGTCGAGCCACCCTCTTTTCGTTGGATCAATAAAGTGTTATACCGCATTATTCGCGCATGGCGGGTCTTCTATACTTAACATTTATGGATACTATTTCTAGGCGACTCGCTAGCCGTTTAAACTATTATTGGATTAAATAAAATGCTTCGATAGACACGAACGGACAATTAATCGCATTATATCGCTATCTAATATTCATATGATGGATTCGTATGTTAATGATATTTAAAACATGTCTTTGCGGTAAAAGTGGTCTATTCATCTTACGTGAGAGTTCGACTCGTTTTATTATTTGCATTACTAAACGGTTGCATTAAATAAAATGTTATGAATAGTAAATATAGGATAAGGATAAAGATATGCGAGTTTCTCTCTTGAATGCTTATGTAGTTTGTTTTTAAAATAATATTTTTGTTAATGCAAATCTGAAAATGCTATAATGTTCTATTGTTCTACTGCTTTTAAAGTATCGGGCGAGGATCTTTACCGACAATATAATTACTTTTTCAAATGAATATCCAGCTATATAAAATATGCAATGTTTTTAAAATATGTACATACATGTACATCGTACAAATTGCTGCATTGTACTTCGATATTTTCTATACTTTTATACCTGGTCAAACTGTCCAGGAACTATCTCTTGTGTATTTGTGTGGTGTCAATTAGTTCTAATTGTATGTTTTTGTTGTTGTAGTGTGAATTTTTGTTACTGTTATATTTGTATAAACCACATTCTGATAAATTATATTTCTACAGCCAGTGCAAATTCGGAGGCTAATGTCCTGGGTTCGGAGCTGGCTGAGGAAAGGCAGCGCGCCGCCGATCTGCAGTATCAGCTCGAATCCACCAATTCGAGGTTACTTGTTTCCGAACGTAATTTACAACAGGTATTTTGTTTGAGAACATTATATTAAAAAAAAAATATATATACGAAATAAACATTTTTAATAATATTCTCAATGTACGGTCGAATGAGCTTTTGAAATGATGTGTTATGCAAGCTAAGCGAAACGAAGTGTAAAGGGAAAGCCCTTTGATAAATAAACCCACAATTTTAATTGCGTCCTCAATACGTCAGTCAAACATCTGATAAGTGGAGATAAACGGGCCCTTTACATAACTTGATCTAGTGTGTAACGGTACCTCAAGGTACTTTCCATCGAGACACTTAAGTAGTTTTTGATGTAAATAACCTCCGAACCCTTCTGATAATAAATTATTCATCGCTGACAGCAGATGACGGCTAATTATTTCTGGTTCTACTTGGCATAGTGCCTATTAAGTAGGTGGGACTTTTTCACCTTTTTCTTTTATTAGTGTTGACGCTAATCATCTGACACTATGATATGTGTATTATTTTTTGCGTAGCTAACTGTGGAACATGAACACACGCTGCGAATCCTAGAAATAACGAGAGAAAACCAAAATGCCCTCGCAGCAGAACTGGCCGACATGAAGGTGGGTAAACATTTTAAAGGTTATTTATTTAGATATTGTGAAAAAATTTATGACGAAAAATACCTTGTTTTTTTTTTTGGTACATTAGTATTTTATTTTGTAAAGACTTGGGTTGAGGCCGTGAACATTTAAGTCTATGAGGTTTAACATGCCAATTCTATTAAAATTTGTATTATTGTGGCTACAACTCGTTTATGGAGGTCTACCTCCGAAATGAGGGAGCAGTGTGGTTAAGTTAACAGTTAGGTAAACACGTTGAGTACTACTTGTAGTAAACGAACAGGCGAACATTCAGTCCATCATGCTCATTAGTAACTTAAAATTTCATAAAAAAAATACACTGCTTTAATGCGTGTTGCAAGAGAGGATACGGATTAGCGGCCGGCCCATGTCGGAAGTTATCAACTGTCGATAAAGCCTTTGACTGTGTTAAACTATTACAATTCTATAACAGAAACCGGGACCGACGGCTTAACGTGTTCTCAAAAAGCATGAAAGCGCATGAAGTTTAGCCGATAACGCTGACTTACATAACTTCCGACTGCGCTCGACATTGCTTAATTTTGTAGCTTAGTTATGGTTTAAACAAGCTACGAGGTGATATTTTAATATGTTTTCAAACTCAAACATAAAATAATTTATTCGCTACAATATTATAACAATAATATAGTGCTCTATATTCTAACCCAAGATTCTTGCAAAAAGTATGTATTATTAGTATCTACAATCATTAATTGTTACTAAGCAGTTGATGAATTAAATTATATAAATATCATTATTATTAAATGTGCATAGATAACATCATAGTTTTTGTTATCGTCTCAAATTATTTGAAAGAGGAGTATACATAGTCGATAAGGTATTATTTTAACAATATTTTTCAGATTTAATAAATTTAGTGAGCTTTTAGTAGACTTTATCAGATATACAAAACAATGTTATGGTAAAGTTTCATCATTTTTCTTGTCAGACTTGTTTAATTAAATATTTTTATACACTGCGGTGGTACAGTACTATTTTATTGTGCATAGTTCATCGAATGTCTTATTAGATTCGTCGTAGTTAATATTTTTGTTCTGTCTCATAGGAGCGGTACGCGGAGGTGGCGGCGCACCTCGCGGAGGCGCAGGAGGCGGTGCGCGCGGCGCGGCGGCGCGGAGAGCCGGCGCGCGGCCTCATGCCGAGCGTGGCGTGCGCCGCCGGCCTGCTGCCCGCCTCGCTGCACCGCGAGATGCACTCCTCCGTCTACTCGGAGCTCAGCCTCGACTCGGGCATCGGAGACCCGCTCGCGCAGTACGTACTCCTTTACATTGTTCCACCACTAGGGATTCTCCGAGTATGATGCACTTCGCGGAGAAGCAGGAGGCGGCACGTGCAACACAACGGTTGATGCTCTTCTCCGTTTATTCCGAGCTTAGCCTCGACTCGGGCATTGGAGATCCACTCGCGCAGTACGTATCATTTTACATTTTTTCCCTGCTAGCCACGGGTACTCTCTGAGAATGAAGCAATGAGTGATAGCGCAGGGGTGCTACGCGCGACGCGTTGGAGATGCTCTACTGTGTGTATGCCGAGCTTAGCCTCGACTCTAGCATTTAGGATGGCTTGCGCAGTACGATCATGCGCCCATCCGTTTACTCCGAGCTTAGACTTAAATTAGACATCTGGATATGCCGAGAATGAAGCACGCTGAGTGCTTCGTTCAAGCGCGGGAGCCGCGCGCACGGCGAAATCTAGATGCCCTCCTCTGTATAATCCGAGTTCAGTCTCTACACCGGAATCGGAGACTGTTTCTTTTTAAGCAACATTTTTTTTTTTATAGTATGGAAGTAGCAAACGAGCATGCAGCCCGCCTGATGGTAAGTGGCCACTGCCGCCCATGGACACCCGTAATCAACCCTAGGTAAGATCAAAGTCTCATCTAAGGTTAGCTACAGATGCGTTGCTACCCCTGAGGGCTAAGATGGAAAGCCTCGGAAAAGTATGTCTCCCTTACCATACCCTTCTGACCAGAACACAACAACGCATAACACTGCTATTATTAGGCAGAAATAGATGTGGGGGTGGTGCTTCTGGAGTCGAACCACAAAGAGTTCTACCACCTGCAACATTTTGCTAATTCCCCAATACAACAAATATCAATATGTTTATAATGTCATTGTGATATTTTTATTTATTACTCGTGTCGAATCCTCGCTGTACCTTACGTGCTGTTTGTTAGTTTTGCTACTTACGTAACAGACACTATTCACGTTTTGCCATGTATGCCGTGATCACGGCAAAACATGATCAGACCAGTACAACTCGGTCGAAATATCGCCTCTAAACAAATTCAAAGCCGCGTCAGGACACGCGTAGTACGATAGTAGTCGTTAAATAATATCATATTTTATGAAATATTCGTTTTTATACAGAAGATAATTTTCAAAATTACTCTTAAAAGTTGGTAAATTTTTATGAGTAAAATTATTTTATTTTATGGTATATAATAGTATAGTTTTATGGTAAAATTATTTTATTTGTATTAATAATAAGTTATGATAAGATTTTTTTCTCTTTTCTCAGTTCAAGCATGCAGAAAGTGTTTGAAACCGTGCAGTGTGCGTCACGGTGGTCGGGTGCTTCTCTATCGGGCTCGGATGTACCTGAGATGGCGCCACCTTCAGCGACATGTTTCAAACCGCCCGTTAAACCGCCTTCCAGCGACTCTTTCTTCGAAGACGCCTCGGATGCCGAGTCTGAGGATCTTTACCCGTAATTATTGCGTAGTTCAACGCTAAGTTGCTTCCCTTAGAAATAAATGCGTTATACTTTGTTTTATGACATTTACAGCACATTATAGTAGCGTAAAAAGTTATACACTAAAGGGAAAATACATTTTGTTAACAGATATTTTAGTAAATTTATATTTATTAAATAAATTATCATAAAAACAAAAAATATCACACATTTTCCCGACTACCTAAAAATTATTACCTAAAATATGTTAAAGAACTGTTATTTATTAGAAACTACATGCCAAGGGACATTTTGTCTGTGCTGTCAATGATAGTTAATCTATTATTAAATATGGATGCTTTCCATGGCATGTGCTATAACGTATGTGCGTAAACAGCCTGAGGACAGTTTGAGGAAAGTCTGTAGCGGTGCATACCGACACAGGCTCACGTGCATCCATTGTAAGAAATTTCGTGCAGTACGACTTGTCCGTGTTCAGTTTCCGTGCGTGCAAGCTACTTGTACTGAGTGCTGAGTGAGTACGTAGTGTTGTTTGTATGGAGCGCATGAATAATCCGTAGAAACACGCATCGTCGGAAGCAATTTTAGTAAGCTACTTGTACTGAGTGTGGGTTGTATGTCTAGCGGGGGTGCGGGCGTGGGCGTGCCGGGCGCGCCGGGCGCGGCGGAGCTGGCGGCGGCGCTGCGCCGCCTCACGCCGCAGGAGATCAACTCGCGCCGCGCCTCGCTCGCCGCCTCACACGTCATACGGAACCGCAGGCACACAGGTAACACCATATGAGGGGATATTAGAGCCGTTAATGCCGAATGGATGGAACTCGGACTCTCAATCGACCACTGATTTTTCTAAAATTATTGGTTTTTGAATTAATTGTCACTGCTTTACGGCGAAGAAAAATATCCTGAGGAACTGACACGTCGGAGCATTCTTAAAAAAAGTTCAAAGGTGTGTGAAGTCTATTAGTTCTGACTTGGCCAACACGGTGGACTATGGCCTGAAACTCAGTAAATTTGAAAGAAGACCCGTGCCCAACAGTGGGATAATAATGGGTTGACGATATATGAGGGGTCTACATTCTATACCGCATCTGTCCAAATTCATCACATGACATTTATATCGGACAACACTCCTTATTTATCCTTTTCGCGTTTTACGGCGGTATCAAATTTTGGCCTTTATCTCTAAATGGGAAACAGTGGACAGAAGTACTTTGAATCATATAGATGTCATATAGATAGATTGATCTTTTTGTTTAATAATGGCTCGACTAGTCTAAGTTGGAGAATCTTGTGTCTTAGATTTTGGGGAGAGCCTTAGGTACTGAAAGTCTGCAGTTTCTTTAAAAGAAATTCATGTACATGTATTTAGATTTGGAAAGAGAGAGGATTTCGCCAATGGTGAATTTTTTATGAATATCTAAAGACTGTTGTGATCGGATTCGGGAAAAGTATCGAAACTTAAGAACGGGATTGTTCGCTAATACGAAGACAACGTCTCGCATGTCATATGAAGCCGCAAATAATGCAAATACAAAAGCAATGATGCAGCAGAGTAAATAAAATATTGTGGAAGTAAAGGAAGTATGACTGAGACTCATAACTGTTTTAGTGTCTTTTGCAATAACATATTTTATGTATGCACTAGAAGTAGCAAATGAGACGATATTTTCAGCATTTTACGGAATTAAATTCGTATAAGGCGCCTGTTTTATCGAGTGGCGAATGGTTTGTTTGATATCAATAGATTTGATAAAAATATATTTTTGCAATTTGTTAATTGAAAAGTCAATATCTATAGCCTTTGCTTTTTGTTTACATTCATTTTAATCAAATAATATATTTTCAAATCCTTGAATTATTACGCTTTAACTGTTTATTTGTTGATAATATTTACTTAATTTATCGTACTTCTGATAATATAGATATGATAGAATCTATATTAGAACAATGAAAACTGCACTTGAAGTACAAAATCAGTTTTCATTTATTGGTTCTTCAACTCGCATGTTGTTCCCAATAGAGAGTTAGATTGCTTAGATAAGTTGTTTTTGAACGTTTAAGTGTATTATGGCCTGATTAACTAAAGATAAATGTAATATAATTTGTTATTTTAAAAATTGTTTTGTTGTGTGTTAAATACAACGCGAATATAAGATATATTCGCGTGTTAGTAGTTGTCGTTATTTTTTATGAGTCTGTATATTAAAATGAAATTAATGTTTCTTGCCCTAATACAGACAAAAAGGCACGAATATGCGTACGTAAATAATAAACTCGGGTGTTTTGTTGGTATTTGCCACGATGCTCGTTCGTTCTCCGTAAGGTATAGGTTTTTTTAAACAAAGAATGCATTGCATTTATATTCGTCTCAGCGTTTATATATACGTCATTGTTCGTTCGTATCTATAATTTTACTTCTTTCTTTTTACTAAATTCTCTCTTTTTAAACGGTGGTAGAACCAGTGTAGTTCGAGCAGGAAGGTACCACCGCCACACCTATTTATAGCGTGAAGCAGTTCTTGGGTTTCGGTGGAAAGATGTGGTTGCCGGCTCACTTCACTGAGGCGACCATCTCAATCCTTGGGAGTAGCAACGCATCTATGATCGACTTTATTAGATAGAACCCCTGTTCTGTACGAAGTTGCTTACAGATGTCCATGGGTGGCAGTGACCACTTACCATCAGGTGGACTGCACGCTCGTTTGCTATTTCAATCTGAAAAAAAAAAACGAATAATATTGTTGATTCGATGGTTTGTGGGGATGGAGGAAAAAAATTAAATTTGGCACACAGATAGCTTATGACCTAAATGAACAAATGGAATACTCATGATCGTGGTGAACGCGACAGCAGCGGACGAAGACGCGGGAAAAGTATTGCATAATTAAACATAACATATTTTGCGCAGAGCGGGACATAAGCGAGGAGAGCGCGGTGTGGGGCGCGGGCGCGGCGGGCGGCGCGGCGCGCTGGCGGCCGCCGCACAAGCTGCAGATCGTCAAGCCGCTGGAGGGCTCGCTCACGCTGCACACGTGGGCGCAGCTCGCCAAACCCAACATGTCAGGTAATAGACTGAACCACTTTGTAATGAGAATAATACCGACATTAGCTCAGTGTTATTCTCATTCTATAATTAGTATTATTAACTCTCGATATTTGCATTTTTGTGGAAGTAACAAAATTGTGTTCGCATTTTGGGGAGTTTCTTAACGCGCAACATAATGCCCTACTTTATAATAAGAATAAAAGGGAACTAGAAATGGGCATATCAATGATTATGGTCGAAATTCGGCTCTGGGCGAACTTCTCTTTCTTACTTATGTACGTTTTGGCTGTATAACTTTAGATTGGATAAAGTCAGACTAATGCGTTAGCTACTTGTATTAAAAAATAAAAATCTTACAGGTTTATTAGAAGAACAGGAGGGCATTGGCGTTCGTGGATCGAGGTCTGCTCAGGCACTTGGCTTGCAAATGTATCGTTTGTCAGATGTTGAAGAAGACGATGATATACTTCGTTTGCCACATTCGAGTCATATATATACATTCACAAACAGGTAAAAAAATCCTAATTTCCACCACCTTCATTGTAGAAATTATTTTATTAGGGCAATGCTTACAAAGTATACATTATTATGTAAAGTCAGTTTAAAATTATTATTATGTATTGTAAATATTAGCTTTGTTTTATCAAATACTATTTTTCTTGTTTCTATTATATTAAATTAAACAAAAATAACAATTATATTACGTAACTATTGTTATTGGTTGTGCCTCCTATATATTATTCTTGATTCCTTGATTCTAATTTGTATATATTTTATTTATGCTGCCAGCTGCCTGATCACAACTCATTGCGCTTTTTTATTTTCCAAAACAGCACCGTGTTGCATCCAAACGATGGAAGCCTCGCAGGTAGTAGCGTAAGCAGTATTTGCAGTAGCGGCATGAGCAGTCTGTCGAGCAGCGTCCTCGGCAGCGCGTGGAGTTCGCGGCTAACTTCGAGAAGAACCTCCGCCGCTGTATCGCCGGTGCTGTCACGACGGGATTCCTTCTGCACGCCGCCGTCTCGACCGCACTTCACGCCGACTGCCACGCCGGCCAACAGCCCCCTGCTCGGCTCGCCCGAATCCACGCCGCCGTCGACGCCGCGGCCCGGGGACGCTCCGCCCTCTCTGCATGCTCTCATAGCGAGCGGAACGTCCATCCTGCGGCGGCGCTACCTTACCTCGCCGGCGTCCGACGGCTCACCCGCCCCGCTCGCGTTGCAAACGCCGGGGTCGCTGTACACGGGTCTCGTGCACCGGAGTCCCATGGAGCAGCTGACGTGCCTCAAACGAACGCTGCGATCTCCCGCCGCCTCGGTCCCCGAGCGATGCGAGACGATCGACGCGCCGCTCGGTGTACCCGCTCATCCGGGCGAAGGGGCGTTGGACGCGGCGGGCCCCTCTATGGCGACGAACGGAGCGGCGCGAAAGACACGCGTGCGGGTACCACGACCGCGTTCCGACCTCGGCTCCGTGGCCACCCCTCCCGTTTCGTGTCCGCCGACGCACTCGTCCCCCCTAGGCACGCTCAGCACCTTTCTGTTCGGGAGAAAGGGTGGCTTGCTCTGAGAGTGTCGCCGGTCTTCCAACCCGTCCTCGGGTCGCAGGCGGCGACCACTCGACTGCGACCCGCGCGTCGCACCTGACGTTTTATTAAGTTACTTGTGATTTAGCAGTAGGTGCTCCGTTTCGTGAATTATTTATATGTTATTCCCCTCGGTGGGCGTAGTAGTTATTAAATTTACATCGACTGGTTATTTTATGTTTTGAATATGTTTATGTTTGCGAGTATTTTGTTTTTATATTACGACAACGTTTTGTAGCGAATTTATCGTTAGGTAGTTGCTTTCGTGCATTTATTTAACTGACCTTGAACATGTAACAAAATTGTGGCTTCCACCAGGAGTTCTCTAGCTGGCATTTTAACTTCTCTCGATACATTCCTTCTGAAGGGCCCAGTATTTCGATTGATTGCTTCAAACGAGAGAAGTGATACGAGGAATAAATGTGATTTGAAAAAAAAACTGTTTGATTGTTAATTGTTACATTATATCACATGTCAGTGAAGGAAGTACGTTTTGTTCTTGGTTGTTTACTTAATCACACAATTTTATTAATAATAAATAATCGTAAATTTGTCTTAATATGGAGGTTGTAATATTTATTATAGTAAATGTAAAGGCGACTAATAATTTGTGAAATGATTACATTATTCTGGTAAAAAATGTATGATTACATTATTATTTCGAAATATAATAATCTGCTTTATATCAATATATTAGGTTTTATGTAGAGCTGTTCTGTGTAAATAATGATTGAATTTTCCAATAATTTAGAAGAGTACAAATTATTTATGTTAAATAATCGTTAATTAGCAATAAATAATCACGTTGAAATTATTTTCAGTATATAGTGCGTATTAACATTTTTGCCAAAAACATTAATTGTACTAATTGTTAGTTATTCCGTGAACATTTTTCATATCTTGAATAATAAAGGGGACATACATTTTTACGTCGCGGCTTCGGCTTCAGTAGATTTTGGTAAACTTTGTTACTAACTCAGGGTCTAAGTATAATCATGGTGCATGCCATAGTTTAAGTAGAAATATATTCAAATTGCGACATCTTAGTTATCAAAGATGCATAGGAATCTGCAAAATTTTGTTTACGATCGTATAATTTTTATAGTAGACACCTTTTCATTCAACTAATAGTAGTGTAAAATGTAATGGGGGAGAAGTGCTGATTTACAGAATTTTTTATTGGTTAAAAAATCTGGTTGTTTTTATTTTCACTTTGTTACAATTACTAATACTGAAATATCATTCTATTTAGCATGCATATGCGCAAATTTAAAGACATTTTTGTGAAAAAGCGTAATATGCGCGCGTAATTATGACGGCCAATATCAAATAAGCCAAAGTGTTATTTTCTTATTTTTAAATTACAAATACTTTTTTTCACACATTGATTTAGAGTATTTCAAACTTAATCTGAGATCAAGGTTCACTTCCCCGCCCCATCGGTGCTAGGTAATCACAATGCCAGTGAGGTTTCTTTAATTAGAGTACGATTGACGTAATCGTACGCCGTAAGCTTAGTTTAATTCATCCTGTTGGATTACTTAAGTAGGCTTATAGTTTTTAAAACAATAAATCTGTTTTAAGAGCATCACAGTAATTATCAAAGTAAACGTAAGATTTGTATGAAGGTAGTCAAGAGGCTGTGAGGCGATCAATGACGTTTTTCAAAAGAGCTAGGGATGTGAAAAGTAATCATCAATCACAGTGTGTTAGGCACAAACTGTACAGTGTAGGGGTAAATTGTTGAGATTTGACGATAACAACAATGGTAGCTATGATTGTATTATAATAGAAATATAATTTATTCCAATATATTTCGGTTGTTTTATTGATTTTTTTATATTTGATTAATTATGTTCCTTTTATTGTACATACTTAGAAGTTCTCTACTGGATAATACATTTGTAAGGTGATAATGTATTCATCGTGCTTGGTGTGTTGATAGAAAGACTACCATTAGGAATATTTTTCTGTACGATTGCTGCTTAGTATTACTTATCTAATGTTTGCCCTTTCCATTTTCAAAATAGTGTTGTTTTTGGCACAAAAACATATATATTTTTTAATGGTTTAAAATTTAAGTGGTCACTGTTACCCATTCTCACTTGAACACAAAATACAGCGCATAGGCAGCACAAATACAGCGCTACGTAAAATGCTGAACCAGTATTTTATCTGACATACGAGTACAATTCAGCTGCATGGCCTCGCAAACATAGATAGATAACATCGATCGCAAACAATTGCTCTCGAATGTGTTGGTTTATTGATTATTGTTAGCAGAATAAATAAACAAACTCTACATGAAAACAACATTGCTATTATACTCATGTAGGTATGATTTTATCTATATGCACGTTATTTACTGTTTATACAATATACCCACGTATTATTAATTATAAGTAGGTACACAGGTGTTTGTATACGTACGTACGTTCTGCCTATAAGTTATTTATAAAGGTAAGAATTAAATACATACGTGAGACGAATTTTGCCGACCACATAATTATCAAACCGTGATTATAATTAATCGATGAAAAAAATTCGTCGTAAAAAAAAATAACATCACCCATACATTTTAATAATCTTTGAAATATGTTGCCAGCAAAAGGTTGGCTAAATTTTCATTTCAAATTCGAGGGCGTAAAAATCAAATCTTGCCAAAGGCGCTCGTTAACCTAGCTGTTACCAACCTTAACAGATTATAGTGGGCGTATATTAAAAAGGTTGTAGGAGGTTGTGCCTGTCTTTGTTGTTATTTTAAATAAATTTCCGGACACTTAGCATAGGGTGAGATTTTTTTTGATACTAATCGACTCAAAAGCTAGACGATTCACTCACACTATGCGCTATCCCTTACGAATAGTTTCCATAGCAACTTTCATCAAACATAAAAATATTGAAAGAAGAGTATCTTTTAAATGGATAACTGAGTTATACGTAGTCTGAGATTTGTTTCGTAAGTTTTGGATATTAAAATCACGTTTTGCATTAAAATGACGGAGCAAATGAAGTTTATTGTTAGAGAGTTGAATGGCACACTGGGCAGAAACTACGACTTGATAAAGTTCGACGCTCTAGATGAGAAACAACTGCTGCAGTTACTTGTGGACCTTTTGGTGAATTTTAATGCCGGAGAGAAGGTAGGTAACACGGATATCACTTTATGAAATCACTTTATAATTTTATTACGTGCTTTTTCTCAAAGATCGTTTATACGATTGTTAGATAAAGCTTGACATTAATATAGGTAGGTACATAGGTATACAAACTTCTCTACGAGTATTATTGATTCGGTCCTCGATGAAGGTACCATTTTAAAATTATGTGTTATATGCTGTCTGTGTTATAGGAGTTAATTCTCATACAAATTGGGATTCGAATTCAAAGGACCTTTAGGTAATTCTTCAAAGTCTACAAAAGTAATTAGTACGGACTAAGAAAATAAGGTTAAATATTCATATTGACTTCAGATTTTAGACATACACAACACAATACGCTGGCTTTGTACCTGCAAGCGTTCATACAGAACAGGAAAAATACGTAGTAACTATGTATTTTCCTGTTCTATTACAGAAATCATGCATAGTTTATTATTATTATCGAAAAGTGAAAGCCTTACACATAAACTTGTCACTCCGGAGTAGGCGGCTCAATAGTATGTCATAGATGGAAATATCTTTTTTTAATAGTAGATAGCTTTTGTGTAGTAGGAAGTTCGAAGTCTAATAAGAATCTAAATGTTGTGACTTCGGAAAACTTACCTATATTGTAAATTTATTCCTAGTTGGATGTACGTGAGGACGACATGGAAATTGTATCTGTCCGTCTTTTGGAAATGCTAGGCAGCGTCAAATACAGACCGCCTGCTGGAGTGGAACCCACGCTGTTTAGGTCGCAGTTGCTCGCCGGAGACCCACCGACCATCCACCATGTGTTGAATTGGCTGCTCTCGAACAAAGAACAAGTGAAAAACACAGCGTATCTGGCTAAGTAGTTATATTTTCATTTTAACGTGTGATGTAAAGCTCAAAATCAAAATCAAAAAAACATAAACGAAAATCCAAATTTGCTTTCGTCATTACAATGACGATTGCAAATTAGTTTTTTTTTATTAAATTTAAGTCGTAGTAAGGTGAACGGTTACTCATCTATTAAAATATGTATTTATTGAGAAACAAGTATTTATTTTTCACTAACGAGCTCAGACAATAAAATAGATTAAAGATAAAAACGAATTAAGTCGCCAACAGCGCGATTTATGAGGTCCAAGTACTTATCTATACTAATATTATAAAGCTGAAGAGTTTGTTTGTTTGTTTGTTTGAACGCGCTAATCTCGGGAACTACTGGTCC
This sequence comes from Cecropterus lyciades, assembly GCA_002930495.1. NCBI lineage: Eukaryota > Metazoa > Arthropoda > Insecta > Lepidoptera > Hesperiidae > Cecropterus > Cecropterus lyciades. Next base: position 482,681 of record MOOZ01000060.1, on the reverse strand, counting down.
GATTGAAAAATTCTTTCGGTGTTAGATAGCCCATTTATCGAGGAAGGCTATAGGCTATATATCATCACGCTAAGACCAGCAGGAGCGGAGCACCAATGAAGAATGTTTCAAAATCGGGAGTTTTTTTTCTAATGAGAGTTTTTGCTGTATATGGCAAAACAACGTTTGCCGAGTCAGCTAGTCCTATATATTTGAAATAATCACATTCTCAAAATTTCAATGTAATTGGTTGACATGTTTCGGAGATTAGTGTGCACGGACACAATTACGCGTGATTTATATACCTATAAATGTACCAGGGATGTTGCGGATGCCGATGATTTCACATCCGCGGATGTGAATGCGGATGCGGATGTTAAAGATCTTATATAAATATAGTAAATTCATTAATAGAAGAATTACAACAAAGATAAAGTTATTATTGACTTTTTTTTCATGAAAATTAGTATTAAGTATAATGCTACTATTTTTTTAACTTCACTTACTAATTTTAATATTAATAAGTAAAGTTAAAAATAGGAGCATTAACGCAATGACATTTACCTGGCGATTTAAATTTCATAAGCTGA
>MOOZ01000060.1:429517-440684 GCA_002930495.1 Cecropterus lyciades | reverse complement strand
ATAAACCTATACTTTTAATCTTACTCGACCTGTGATTCTTTTTAAGTAGATATTCCTAACATCCTATATCTACCGTAGTACAATAGAAAATATCCGATACTACAGATATAAGCTATCCAACAGTGAAAGTCCCGTCAAAATCAGTTCAGTGGTTTCAGAGATTACCCAGAACAAACAGACAGACAGATAAAAATTTTAGTGATTGATGTTTTGTTATCGGTTTCGTATATACTTTCATATGCATTTGGTAAAAAACTGTTATTTTGATATTACAAACAGACACTTTTAAGACAATTTTAACTATATGTATAGAGTATACATGTATAGATATAATATGTGTATTTTTATTATACCTGTTTTCACACTCTTTCGACAGATACTCAAAACTCTAAACTTACAAAACCATTTTGCGGCAGATATGATTTCGATGTACATTATATGTATGTTTATATGTGTTTGCTTTAATATCATCGAAAACGTTAATAGGCTTGCATTTCGTCGGATGTTAAGTAATTTATTTTTTTATAGTCTTCTCAAAAAGTCAGATTAATATTTCAGGATTATAATGAAATAAGAAGTTGTATAATGAAATAAGAAGATAACTAGACAAATACGTTTGTCTAGTTATCTTTTAAATCACTTTTTATTATCAATATATTCTATACTTAAACTCTATGACATCGTGGAATAATTGAAAGACTAGAGCAGGTAATTATAAAAGAAAGCATATCCAAACTTGTTAACAATTTAATTGATTCATGAATTAGACGTCGATGATGTCAGTTAGTGACAATAGACGCTTTTAAGGACCCTGGCAACATACTTTTGGATGTAACTATCACCACAGTATAGTAATGTGTGCAGTATTACGTCTTCATACAAACGTGCCGAAACGGCGCGCCGCGAAATCTCGGTCTGTCTCAAGATGCAACACCCATGCAACTGTGGGTACAGTTGCATGGGTGTTGTGCTTCCTTGGGTGTATGGATGCATTTTTATTACAGGGTCATTACAGTATACAGTAAAATTTTATTTCGATTATGATCGATGATTGACCTTTTTTTGTTTTTGGTGATCAAATTGCACAAACCAATGGAAAGTATATTACGCTTTTTTGTTTCGTCGACTATATTTTTGTTCAAAATTCCGTAATTATCAGTTATTATACAATCACGATGACGATGCACTGCATGGGTGCTACGCTCGCACTCGGTCGGACAACGCGAACAGTGCGCTGCCGCCCGCCGCTCGCATTCAACAAAATGAAGAAGTGGTAGCCCTATTTCACAATTCACACCAACTTTGCGCCAAGCGGCCGTAGGTAGCAAACTCAAGGATACCCCTGTGACCTAATACTGCTTACATTACTATACTGTGCTAACACCCGGCGCTTGACCCCCTGTTAAGTCTTCCACGGAACATCATGATCTAGTAAGGGTTGCCAACATTTTGTACAGAACAATATAAAAATAAACACGAATCAATATAAAAACAATATAAAAATAAAAATAAACACAAAACAAAAACGATTTTTTTGGAAATTTAAACAATAAACGCTTAATATTATTGGGTGATTGAAATTTTCTGGTCCAACATATTATCATATGGGTTGGGTTTTGATTTAATAAAAACGTATTGATTAATAAGTTTTATTTAAACAAAGTTTCTTGTTTCTCTGCTGAATTATTGTTATCTACATCGGTATTATAAGATATGTTTGATAAGATACTATTCGTCAAGTCTTTCTAACCGATTTATGTAATTTCGCTTACGATACTACATAGCAGAGTAGGTACATATAATAGTAAAAGGTCATATTAATTACTTATGATAAAAACGGATCTTTACCTGACTTCGTCAGAAGAGTAATGATTGTAACATGTGATATATCACGTAAGCTGTTTAATTTTGAAGTGTGGCGTCTCTGAGTAGAAAAAAAAGGCGAACTTTTTTTATTATCAAAGCAAGATGGATATCAAATGAAAGCTGTAAAAAAGACCATTACAAAAGTGTATCAATATACCGGAATTGCAAATTTCAGTTTTGGCAGTCGGGTTTTTTCTTCGCATAATATTTTTATGTATACTATAATTTATTAAACCACAAACGATTGTAAACCGGGACCACAGTATAACACCATATTTTGATAGTATGGTTGGCAACCCTATCATTAGACCACAGTTGCTAACTGCTTTTACGTATGTTGTTAAGACGATATCAGATAAATAAAATAGACATTATTGTACTTGTCCAATACAATTGTTATGGTATAGCATATAAATAATGAATTGCTGTGAAATATAAGGTTCTTTTTGTATACTAAAACCTTAAAAAGTAGACTGGCTACCTAATTACTACTTAATAATTACGGTGACTACTTTAGTCACTGACGCCTATGGACATTTGCAATATATGCAATATAAAGATATGTAAAATTTTCATTTTATTATATATATGGATGGAAAGTATATACCTATGCCATAATCTGCCATCCTGTTCAACACACAACTTTAGTCATTCTCTTGAGTGAGTGAGTCTCGTGAGTCTCTGCAACATGTAAAAAAAAAATAAAAATAATCAAATCTGTAAACATTATAAAGCTTTATAAAGTATAACTCAAAAACTACTCATTAAATTTCGTTCAAATTTAAATTAAACTACATGAAAACCACTAACTTTCGAATATAAAAATAATAATCTAAATAGGTATACCCAGTAAAAAGTTATGAGGTAACACATATAAAATAAAAACACGAATTGAGAACCTCCCCTTTTTTTGAAGTCGGTTAAAAATAAATAACAATTATCCTACTAATGATCCATTTTTAAAATATAGCAGGCAGTAGCAAGTTTCTAAATAAAAATTAAACACAAGTGTGCAACAAAGAATGTGTGCAACAACATAATCGTAACTTCGATGCTCAGAGGTGAGCGTCTTGACGCTCTTGAGTTCGAGCGTGAAACCACAAAAAAATTACTAAAAAGCTATTCAGTACCCTAAAAAAAGTGTAATTACGGCTGTCATTATGTTTAATATATGAACGTTTTGTTACTATAAATTTCAAACCAATGTATAGAATCATCAATTCCACATTACATTTGACAAGTAAATTATTTTGACCTTTTACACGCTTTAGTAATAAGTACGAAGTACAAAAGCTTTATTCGTTATATAGTTCAATAAATATCGATGAAATAATTATGTTTTACCGCTACACGTACATTTTAATGACGATTGTAAGATTGTTATGTGGTTTGATGACTTAATGTCGTTGTTTGAAATATAGCGTAAAAGTATTTTTTTCATAATATGGAAGTTGCAAACGAGCATGCAATCAACCTGATGGTCAGTAGCCACTGCCATCCAGTAACATTTGTAATCAACCTCAGGTAAGATCGGAGTCTAACCTGAGGTAAGCCACAGATGCGTTGCTAACTTGGAACCCCTTTAGATAATTATGTGTCCCTTACCACTCCCTTCAGACAGTTATAAACAGAAATAGGTGTGGTGATGGTACTTCCGGAGTCTAACCATCTTTAGATGTATAATCGCAGCACACTCGTATGTAAGTGAGCCGGAATCCACCCTCCTTCCCTCCTTCCTCCCACCAAAAAGCAAGAACTGCTTTATGGTACAAAATAGCGGTGATATCTCCCCGGTCCAATCATACTTTACATGATTTCAGAACCATTCATTAATTGTGGATTACCTACCTATTTATTAGTAGTAGATTGTAGTCTATGTAGAATTATCATGATGAAACTATGTTTGATAAAGTATTTCAATAAATGCGATATAAAATAAGGTCTTAAAACTAGTGCCTCTTGAAGTTAACGTCTGCGAGGAAACCCATTATTAACTTTCGCATTTAATTATGAGCACTTGAGAGAGAGTTAGAGTTAATTATTTTAATATAAGTTCGTTATAATTATTATGATTGTAAAATCACATTTGCTTTACGACATAAGAATAATTTTGCGTCGTATGAAGAAATTAATTATTGACACAGAACTTTTCATACTTAAGGGATACGTGATACTAGTTAGTTATCTTTTTAAGATAAAGGTTGATACCAACGAGTCAACTTCGCCGGTCGGCGAAGACAAATATATCGTCCTATACGAAAATGCTGTATTCCTTAAATGTAACTTATCATTATCAATACAGCTTTTACCGAGTGCAACCGCTCTCTACTTCACTGTCCCTCAATTTTATCCTCTGGAAAATTACCCGGCTTAACCTGGATCGAACTCTTGATCCGCTGGTTCATTGTATCTCTATCCACTTTTCTTACATGCCCTCCTTCTCTATTCGTTTGGAAGTGATCGTTGCTTGGCAATAAGACTGCGCATTGCATACTACTCTGACCTAAAGTGTATTTTATTGTTAAATTCTCCCGTAAGTGTGCAATAAAGAGCATTCATCCATTCATTATATACAATGCAGAACCTGCAGGGAATACTGAGGACTGAGGAAAACAGATGTATTAATGTATCTTTTTAGGTAACTGTATCTACATCTATTAGAACACAAGGATTAAAATTGCTATTCTTATAATACAGCGACCTAAAATCATACAAATACGAGTAAATTAGATAGAGTAAGTTGTTTACATGCTAATTAATGTTTTTCAGTGTTGCTATAAAACTTGTTGGTTTAAATTTAAATCACGAAGCAATTAAACGCATGCAGCGTTGCAAAGTGCTGGTCAGCCTATACACCGCATGATTCACTCCCACCGTACTTCTGGTTAAAGGGCACATGCAACCATGTTACATATTTATGTGGTCAACTTTTCTTGATTGGTTCTACATGATAAAGTAGCGAAAGAAATTAATAAAGAATATCGCCTGCGATATTTTTGGCGAATTAATAAAGAAAGTTGAAGGTATTCTACAATATTTTTATAATATTCCTATAAATAAGTCAGAGATAAGTTTAGTAGTGGATATATGCTGGTTTCACATCAGCCTCTCAATCCGAGGTTCAAATGACATGAGTAGGTACATCTCTGATTTTTCGGAATTATGTGCGCATTAAAAATATATTACAATTTCTTTAACGCCGAGGGAAATCGTGAAGGAATCTACACGTCTAAAAGTCCTTCAAAAAATCTCACAAATGTGTTAAGTCGATCAATCCACACTTATCTCATGTACCGTGTCTCTGAGACCTTGGCCCGGCAATGGGACACTTATGGATTGACATTGAAAAGGACATTCAAAGTTTTTCAGTGCTGGTGTTAAGATTGTTTGATCACAGAGCAGTTAGAAACATGCAGCGGGTGCTGGGCGGGATTAAACCGCCTGATTCACCCCTATACCGCCCACAGTGTCCGTTGGTCATTTGGCACGTGTAACCTGATTACACAATTGCATAGTAAGCCGTTTTTGTCCGTACGCGAAACGTTTTGTACTAAAATAAGTGTGTTGTTGACAGGTGGTCCGGGGGAAACAGACAAAGAGAAAACGCTAAATAATATATGAAATGTGACTTGTAATTAACATTAAATAACGTCCCTGACTAAAGTTTTATAACATGTTAGCAAGAAATAAATTAAAACAATTGTAATCCGTAATTACACTTTTAAAGACTGTCTAAAATCTGGTGCCTGGAAGTGCATTTTATTAATATCGGACTGTTAACTTAAGTAAAAATAATACTTTTATTTGGGTGTATCGAAACAAACATTGTTAGTTTAAAAACTTTTTCTTCGCGGTAAATCGAACAGCGGAAAATGGGGACACAAATTCCTAAATATCGTTTGTTGTGGTTTAACTTCTCAAACACTTTATCCTTACGAAGTTGGATTTATGATACAACTTTATAAAGTTCGTAGAAACTTTATCAAAAGTGGAGTTATTTTAATAGCGTTTGTATAGCTCAGTGTATTTCAATCTTTGAATAGCGACTCCCCATTAAGCCGAGAAGACTCAATGAATTGTAAAAAATCAACAGATTAAAATTTATTTGTTTATTTTTTGCCTTTACTTCATATAATTGCTCAGAATTTCCTCTCACAATTTAGTCCCTCCGGGCATTGGCAGGCTTCCCTAGATCGACCCGTTATACCAAAACAAAAAAAATACAAATAAATAAAACACCTATTGGTTATATTTAATGTTTTACTTAAAAATTGTCAATAAGCTACATACTTAAATGCAAATTTGGACACTAGTGAAGTTTTTTGCGTCGCTTCTTCTCTGTAGCGAATACAAGCGCTTTCTATCGACATGGTGGTAGATTGATGACGTTCAAAAAGAGTTTGATGAATCAATTTAAAATACATGAGATACATCTACGTATTTGAGCGAGACCTATCTATTCATAATATAACATGTACTTAGTTTACATTTGTAATGGAATAAAATACAGATAACAAACTACGAGAACAGGGGGTCGTGAAAATAATTTCATGTACTAACAGTGTAGTGCCAATAAAAAAATTGGAAAACACTGTTTTAGCATATTTTAATGAAAGCGACGTTTTTTTGATTGTGGTGAATATGGAGGAAAGATTGTTGTATATACGGCCTCGGATGAAGATTAGTTTTGAAGGTCTCATTTGAATACTTATTCTTTGTTGGCGAAAGAATAACGCTGTTTATAAAGAAAACTAAAGCTGCGAGCTTGGTTAAATTAATTTTTAGGTGTTTGTACGAATTAAAGTAATCAAGGGGACACATAAAAACAAAATGAGAGCATACGTATACGAGCATTACGCGAATAGGCAATCAAAATTTTGTTACGTGGTTTTCGTATTTTTAAATGTTAATTTTATGATTTTTATAGAATATTTTAAAAAGATAGATGAGCTTTTTAAGTAATAATATTACTGCCAGTCTTATTATAAGTAGGTACGTTTTTAACAACTTTCAGATTTCTCAATAGTAGTAATGTGACTTTTTATGTTGTCCCCCTCTCCCCTGTAACATCTGTAATCAATCCTACATATTACAAACTTATTCGTGTTTGACCACTGATCTGTTATTTCCGCTGAAGACAATTGGAATGCCTGGGATAAAAACCCTTGCGTTTCACTCTTCAAACGAAAACACAACAGAGCTTCACACTATTGTGGTTAGGCCGAAACAATAACTCGGTTTTTCACTCCAGTACCAATTACTAATTAATCTCCACATTTAAAATGAGCAGTTATAATGTTTAAGAATAAAATTCTTCTTAGAAATATATTTAGGTTAATTGTTCTCTTGTAAGAGAGCGAGTGTCAAGCGAAGTAGCCATGCGGAGTGCCCTTCGCAGCCATTAGCCGGTCGCGTCCATTAACTAATGGCGTCGTATCGCCGCTCAGCAAACACTGCCTGCGATCCGCATGTGTTTAGTGTCTGCTGGGTTATGTCGCAACAAAGAGTTTGCATCTAAAAAGGCTTTATTAAATTATTTATCTTAATGATAAGATATAAAAGGAAAATTACTGTTAATAGAGAAATCAAAGCAAATAGGTACTTATCCCTCCACCAATGCTGCCATTGGCGGATCTTTTTTAAATCTTCAAAAGAAAGTGGCTAATAGTGTCGATGTGACTTCTCCCACATCGTCAATCTTTATGATACTTCATTTTTGTTACGCGGCAATTAATAAATTAGTGATGATAATTAATTATTAAATCATAACACTTAAAATGTGCAGTTGAGATGGTTTAGAAAGAATTTATTCTTAGCAAAATATTAAATTTATTGTTCTCTTGTAAGATAGCGATTGTTAAGCGAAGTAACCATGCGGAGTGCCCTTCGCTGCCATTATCCCCTCGCGTCCATTAACTAATGGCGTCATATCGCCGCTCAGCAAACACTGCCCGCGCTCCGCATGTGCTTGTTATCTGCTGGGCTATATTACAGACACTGTGCGTGCAGGTAAAAACGTTATTTGAATAAATTATAAATGTGGTAGAAACAGTATGGTTACCACTAACACACTTATTCCTAGCATAAAACACTTTTTTCATTTGCAAAGGATACGGATGCTGGTACACTTAATTAGAAGACAAATATCTTAATAGATAGGATCCACTTATGATATGAGGTGGACTTTATCCTCGTTTTCATTACAGTAAAAATGTACCTTTTGTATGTACAAATACACAACGTTAAGAGTCTGCTTCGGTTCTATTCTTTGGTGAAGATTTTACCTCATTCTGGTTTTTTTATAACGCTGCACATTAAGTTAAAAAATCACAACCGTTATTTACAGTGTGAAACGGAGTAACCATTCAGGAGTCCTTAAGCTCGTGACGGGCATTAAGTAAGAGGTTTGCTACTCTGTAAACGCTGGCCGCCAGTGTCGGCACTCGGCACGTCTTGCACGTTTTAACTTGGAAATAACAAATGAAGATGCAATTTATGTGATCTTAAGTGATTACTGCAATATACACTCGCTTGGCGGAACGATCACCATGCCGGTATACTATAAAATATTTACAATTATTAACTTCTAGCATCCCACGCTTTATTTCGATAAAAAGGTTTTTTCTTATCGCTCTTTTTTAACTCATAGAAAATTATTTTCGGTTTTTAGTGTTCCGTAGCCAAATCGTAAAATACGGAACTCTTATAGATTCGTCGTGTCTGTCTGTCCGTCCGTCTGTCCGTCTGTCCGTCCGTTCGAATGTCAAATCCATTTTTTTCCGAAAATATTTGGCCTACATAGTTGAAACTTTGTAGGTTGATGTATTCTGGTAACCGCTATTCGATAATTTTGAAGAAAAAAAAAATTAAAAAATTAATGGGGGCACTCCATACATGGAACTGAAACTAAATATTTTTTTCATCAAACCTGTACGTAAATGTCTTTGGATAGGTCTTAGAAAAATGACATTGAGGTTCCTAAAACCATTTTTCGTCAAAATCAATTGTTTGAAAGATAGACGCTTCTAAAGTGGAAAAATGAGAGCCCCCCCCTCTAACTTTTAAAATAAGAGAGTGAGAAAACTAAAAAAAATATATATAGTAGATTTCAATGGAAACTTTCAACGAAAATTGGTTTGAGCGAGATATCATTATTAGTTTTTGAGAAATAATACATTTTCAAAAAACGCAAATACAACTTTGTCGTTCATACAAACGCTATGAAAAACCAAGTTATTTTATTTTCTGATAAAAAATAATAGTAACGGGCAACTTGGGCAAGGACTTCATGGGCAAGTCCGACTTGGCACTTGGCTATATTTTGTGATATAGCTTTTTCAAAAACCGAATAACATAACATTGCAATTCATAGAAACACTATGAAAAACAAACTTATGTTGGTAGTTGGAACACTGCTCAACTTTATTAATATATTTTGTTTTGTCTGCTGCTATTTAATGATAATGCTACAGAACCTTTAATCAATGATAATTTTATAGTAGAGTAAATAGACTTTTAGTGCATCATATGTGAAAACAGCTTCTCAAGTTCAATTACTCTCCTTCAAAAAAACTTCCAACCCCCTTTCCACCACTTTGGGGGTTGATTTTCCAAAAACGGTTAACTTATATCAAACTGTGTTCCATTATATCAAACTACTATGCTAAATACTAAGTATAATTGTATAAATGCGATGTATATAAAATATTTTATTGTCATCGGTCTTTGATAAGCGTGCAAAGTTTCAACTCAAGCTGTCGTTTCAAAGTGGGAAAAAATCGTTTTCAAAGATTCAGTTACAAACATACATAGATACGGCCGAAGCTAATAAAAGCGTGTTAAAAAGGAAATGTTTACGATCATGAACTGATACACGTACAACGGACACAATAGTTTAAACGAACCCCTGGATATTTAATAGGTGTAATTAGTCTCACCGCCCCCGTAATGGCCAGGTGTCTAGGTCGGTAAATAAATCTGGATGCCCCTCTTATTTCCACCCAACTTTTACGAGTGAATATCGAGTGACATAAACGGTTTAGGGACGATATTTTTATGTATGTATTAATTTTTACCCGCTGCTCTGCTCACTTCGGTTACGTTTACTAAGGTAATGAGTATCCCATGTGTTAATCCATTTAATCCATAAACGGTCCATACAATTCTATGGGTGGTATAACCAGTGTCGTTCGACCGGGGAGGTGCCATCGCTGTACGCATTTCTAGCGTGAAGCAGTTCCTGCGTTTCGCTGAAAGGGTGTGGTTGCCGGCTCATCTGTATTTGAGGCGATCATCTAGTCATCGGGACTTCAGATAGAAAATCTGCTCTATATGAAGTTGCTTACAGATGTCAATGGGCGGCAGTGACCGCTTAATATCAGGTGGACCGCATGCTCGTTTGATACTTCAGTTTTATAAAAAAAAACGGTAATATTTGAATGCCAAATGTCAGCGAAATCCGACCAGTAGTTTTGGCGTGAAAGCGTAACAAACAAACATACATCCTTACAAACTGCATACAACATTACAAATACATTTAAAGTAAAATGTTCCCAGACGACACAAATAAGAAAATTACATTATATTATAGTTTGAAAGTGCTCTCAAAATTAAAAGATTGCGCTCAGTAAGGCGTAAGAATTAATATTTATTGTTTACTAAATTGCGTTGATAATGGTTTAAGTCCTAATCTCTATTTAAATTAAACTTTTATAATTAAAATTTGAATTACAGTCACTAATTATGATTTAAGTATAGTCACTAATATAAATTTTGGCAAATGTCGCACTGCAATAGCTTGTTTTAATGTGTCTGTGATAGAATTGCCAGGAGCGGATTGTTGCATAAATCAGAACAACGTAGGCAAACTCGATTGGAGCTTCCCTCAGCGCAGCTCCTTCTGAGGAGGCACTCAATACGCCCCAGTTCCGTTGAAAGTGAACTTGCTTGAGCATGAGATTGACAGCTTGTAATAAACACATCCAAAGACCATTAGAGCTCATGGTACAAAAATTGCTAGTCATAATGAAAAATATCAAAACAAGTCTAAGTAAATAAACAACGTAGACGACCTTATCATTATGAAGAGTAATCAAATGATTTGCTACTATTAATTTTGGTTAAGAAAATAATTACTTGGTCAACAAATTTTATATTTCGCTTACTTAAGTTTTATAGAATAAAAAATCTTTGCTGACAAGATAACCGTTTTCACTGATCGAATAAAATTTTTGTTCACAAAAATACCAATACTAACAATTTAAATGTTATTTATTTTCAGTTAACGTCAGAACCGCCGGTA
>MOOZ01000060.1:388178-403612 GCA_002930495.1 Cecropterus lyciades | reverse complement strand
CCTCGGAAAAGTATGTCTCCCTTACCACACCCTTCAGACCAGAACACAACAGCGCATAACACTGCTGTTATTAGGAAGAAGTGGGTGTGGCGGTGGTGCTTCCGGAGTCGAACCAGAAAGAGTCCTTCAAACAAAACACCCGACTGCTTAAAACGAAGTGTTTGTTCGTAATGATATATATTTTATTTAACGCTTACATGAGTTTTTGTCAAAATAGTGAAGTAAAAGTAATATAATATATATATTGTTAGATTGTTCTATTTACTAGCTTTCATTTGATAAAAATGTCGTTCCTCCTCCCTCTTTTTCTTCTATTATATTCCAGGCGCAATTTTTTTAAATTATATAGCCTATGCCACTACAAATTGAGACATACCGAATTGAGACGATTCTAATGATATGTCACAGACGTCACAATTCGTCAAGCCGTTTGGGCTGTAGCGCGTGTCAAGGAAATGGACATACATACAAACAAATATACATACATACGCTCGAAAAACATCCTTCTTCTGACGTAATCGGGTATAAAGACTTATCCTGGTTGACTGATTCATCATCGCAAAGACTGCCCTATTGAAATATGAAATTTCAACAGTGGGTAGTTTATAAAGTAGACACCCACTTAAAAGCTTTCTTTGATATTCCACCCCAAAGGGAGCTAATTGGGGTTTTATAGTTTTATTAAAACTCCGTCAATTTTGAAGCATATACTATTAAATTTGTATTTGGCTTTCTGGTTAGAAATAATTGAATACCTATTACACTGCGCCTGGAAAATAAATTCCTAAGAGGGTTAAGGGATAGAACTTTGCTTGAGAAACTGTAAATTTTATCTCTATGAAAATTAGTATTAGGCCTTTGGAATAATGAGTATTTCATCATATTTGGGAATTCAACATCTTAGGGTTTCTATACAATCCATCAAAACCATCTACAAAGCGTCAAATTCGTGCTTCTTTACTATATTTTTATTTCATGATTTCACTTTTGTCTTTTGTACTATATGCGATAGTAAATATTTAAAATGTATATAAACATTATTAACTTTGTAGGTAAGTATATTTACTTACACTGGTGTGGTACATAGGTTATACTACACAAAAATGTAACCTAAATAACATCTAAATTACAAATATACTCTTATCATGTGTTACACAACAGCCCTTCATAACAATGCCCTACAAAAGGTAGCGTGCATTCATACAAATCAACTCAATGTATGTATACATTGACCTCAACTAAATTGTTATCGATTGCATTAAAAATAGAAGGTTATGAATGTTAAATCTGAAGGTAGCAAATCGTACGTTCCAATTCAATATTTTATTCAAAACAGAAGAATCAAACGAGCATACAGATCACCATACTAAGTGGCCATCACCCCTAATGGACATCGGCCATTAATAGCCGAATGGTTGAAACTCGGCCTTTCAATCGAGGTTCCGAGGTTCGAATCCTAGGCAAGGGCCACTGATTTGTTTTAATTATGTGCCTATTAGAAGTTAATTATCATTGATTGACGGTGAAGGAAAACATCGTGAAGAAACCAACACACCTGAGAGTTCTTTAAAAACAGTCCTCAAAAGTGTGTGAAAGTCTACCACTTCGCACTTGTCCAGCGCAGTGGACTATGGCCTGAAACTCTCTCAATTTGAGAGAAGACTCGTGCCCAGCAGTGGGATATTAATGGGTTGACGATAAGTTCGACCACAGATGCGTTGCTTTCATTGAGGACTAAGTTAGAATGCCTCTTATTATTGTCTCTCTCTTATCAAACTCTGTACTCTGGTTGTACATTAGCGCCTAATAGTCCACTATTATACTATTATAAGGCAGAAACATCGGTGCCTTCAGAGTCGAACTATAACGGAGTCTACCTTATCCCCTTATAATACACGTAAAGTACTAAGTATGTATTGAATAAACCTAATATACATTATGTTCAAAATAACGCCATCGATCTCACGATTTTTGTGCAAACGATTCTCTCAAAATGGAGCTCAGTACGTGACAAGGGTGCGTGAGCCGTCTCAGTCCTCCGTCACGAAACACGAAATCGCGCTAAAGCCTTTCAGTTATCTTATTTGTGCAGACTTCAGTGTCAATAAAATTAAAGCAGAGGTATCGAAGCAGGCATAATATTATATTTATTCGATTATAGGCTACTTAATTAACTTATAAAAGGTTAATTGTCGTTTGTCTGGGATTGGCAGATTTTTTAGGAAGGGTGATTTTTAACGTTAAAATGTATTGGTATAATTATGAATATCGATTCGAAATTTAATCTAATGGCACACATAACCGTAATTCGACATAAGATGTTTTGTTTTAATCGCCCTGCGTCAAAGGGTAATGTTTTTCGAGGGTATGTAGGTATGCATATCCATTTCTCTGGCACGCCTTGCAGCCCAAACAGCTTGATGGATGTTAACATAGGATGTGTTGTTAGTTTCGTCTCAATTGAAGTAATGACATCAGTTATATAATTATTAAATAGTGCTCTTATGTATAAATAAAATAGAAAAAAATACGATTTTTTTATCTATTTTACAGCTTTCATTTGGTAACCATATTGTTATGATAATAAAAGATCATCTTTTCTTCCTCTTTTTGCTGTTCATAGGCTATGTTTAAAAATATATATGCTATGTCACTATGACAACTGAGACGATTTCAATACTATGTCGTTTGAACTGTAGAGCGTGTCAAAGAAATGGATTTACCGATTTACATACAAATAGCGTATATAACGCTGAAAATACATTACCCTTCTTTTGACTCTGTCTGGTAAAAAATAAAAAGGAACGCGGCTGGTTAAAACATATTAATTTCAAAGTGAATATCAAGTTTTTTCATGAATTAAATCAACAAAATTGCATTAGATTTATATGAAAATAGTAAAATTGTGGTAGGCATACTAGTCTTTGTATCGCTGTAAACTTTGGCATTGGGCTCAAATTACGAAGCTTTGATATTTTGTCATGTGACGCGAATGTCTTAAAAACATTTAATTGCATTAACCGTAAAAAAGACTTGGCTAATGCTATGGATGCAGGAATTTTCATCAAAGAGATCCAAATCTCGCACTGTAATGGATTGATATTTACAAGATATTTAACATATCGTCGTTTAAGTTCTAGCACCGCGTAAGTCATTTTTTGGCGGTAATGACATTTTGAAAATCATCGTCATTGGAATCGAAATACGCTTCGTTTTGTCCAAACAGAATCAAGGTACGACACAACGACCTTTAAATTATGGAAAATTAAAAGACAAAATGGAACTTTAGTTGCGTCTATGTAAAGTTAATCGGTTTTTGTCTCTCCAAAAATTTTCCAAAAATGAGTTACGCGGTGATAGAACTTAAACGACGATATGTCACCTAACATTATAAAATAGCTCAAACTGAATACTTTGGTCGCAACAATCACACTATGGACATTTTTATTAGTAGATGTTATATTACGCTTACTGTAAGTATTATACGATAGTATATTAGCTCAGTCAGCTTTAAAGGAAAAGAAAAACAAGCGTAACTACCTGAATGGGTCTCGTGAAGCGCGCTGCGGGGCGTTAATCCTGTTTGCCGTCAACTGCCCGTTTTCTATCTTTTGTGCCACGCTAAGCGATTAACATATGATTCGATTCTCCTCGTATACTGAGTGATTGTATCCTTTTTAATAAATGTGGAACTAACTAATAAATGTGGTGGTAATAATCAAATACATACGTTTACACTACAGGATCCTTTTCAGTAATGTTACCTAGTACTTTCATCGTGACATTCTTATAGGGTATATTTTTTAGGATTTTATTTTTATTTTAGGGCAACTAAATATCCTTTTTATACCGTTTTTCCACTACATTGATATACATATATATACACACACACACATATATATATATATACATATAGGATCGAACACATAAAAAAAAGAAAATTTACTAAATAAATTGTTACTACTGTGTTAAAAGAGTTTTCCACTGTGCCCAGCGAGTCCGTAACTACGTAAATGGGTCTTGTGAAACGGGCAGCGGGCGGTGGTAATCTAGTTTACCGCCAACTGCCCGTTTTCTATCTTTTGTGTCACGCTATGAGATTAACGTGTGATTCGATTCTGTTCCTATTCTGAGTTGGCTAGCCTATTCTATACTAATGTGAAACTAATAGGAAATTAACTACATAGTGAAAGGACTTACCATATCTCTTTGTCCGACTACAGAGGAACCACCGCCACACCTACTTCTGTCTAATAATAGCAGCAGTCTCAAGGAACATATACTTATCCGAGGCGTTCCGTCTTAGTCCTGAGAATGCGTTGCTTCATTTGGGCCAATCTCAGATAAGACTGATCTTATCTGCGGTTGATAACAGATGTCTATGGGCGGCAGTGGCCACTGGCCATCAGATGGAGTGCATACTCGTTTGCTACTTCCATAATATGTAAAATTATGTGATAATACTAACATAACCGAGCCCACTTTGTTGGGCATTAAAAAAAATTTGGTGTGGTTCTTAGTAAATGTTAAGGTTTATTTGCCAACTGAGGGTTATGTTTTTACCGCGTATGTACGTACATATGTATCTATTTGCAAGCCAATGCAAATGCCATCTGTTAGAATTGTGACTTGCGGATAATAAAGAAATAATTGGCAATAAAATAATATTGCGACTATAAATTAGGATAGAAGGTTATTCTATGTTTCTAGTTGGGTGAAACTGCACACGGTGTGCAAATTTGATTGAATTCGGTTCAGTAGTTTAAGAGTCCATAGCGGACAAACAACTTGACACGTAATTTGTATATATAAAGATTAAAAAAGAAAAATAATGTACGGTATTTCTATACCCCTTTTTTTGTTTTCGAGGGGGGAAACCTTCAAAAGGTACCCGACGCCGTGGGAGCGACGTCGGGTTATGTGGGATTTTTACCGCACTAAAACCCCCTCGGTGTCCGACCTCGGCGTTACGAAGAGGACTCAGGGATCTCCAAAGGAACGCAACCGGAGTCCTCTAAGCGCGTTGCCCCGCCGGGCTCTATCCAGGTGAGCGGCTGGGCCCACCGCACCATCTGGTTTTTACAACGGTATGCGACCACACATACCGTCGTCCTTCCCGGGGTCGCCTGGCTGGACGGTTCAAGCTCCCACTCTTGCCGCCCGCTACCCTGGAAGCCCCTATTAGTCGCCTCTTACGACATGCAGGGGATACCGTAGCCCTATTCTGATCCCGGAACTACAGGGATACGGCGCCATGGGGCGTTACGGACGCCCGCGGCGACTCCATCTCCGAGCAGGTTCGGCGCGCTCTCTGGCACGTTCGGCGTCTTCCTTCGCTGACATGACGACATTTGCAGAAGTTGATCATGATTTCTATACCCCTACAGCATCTTTTTCAATACAATGATTCAGTTATCTTTTCAGGATATTTCCCTAGGACTGTTTTATAATAGGAATGTACAGAATAGTATTTTTTGTTTTTTTTTTTGTTTTAGACTATACACATCCTATTTTCAAAACCTATATGCAGAATTTTTATTCATCCCCGACGCAGAGAGGTGTTATTAGTTTGACGTGTGTATTTGTAGGTGTATCTGTCATGAAACTATCTTTCAAACGGGCGAAACGATTTTAACATGTTTTATTTATTTTGAAAGCGTGTCTAATCTACGAGTGTTCTTTTTTAAGTTTTATGTTTACGTTTTGTATTATTAGCCTTCTGGCTGCTATTCACTAGCAATCGAAAGCTATTAAAAGAAAATTAATATATATATATTTTAAAGTTTACAAAATATTTTATGTTAATCAAGTAATCATTACAATAGATCTATAATAATGTTAGCGCACAGTATCCGATACAAATACATTAAAACGAAAGAAAAACTTATCCAACAAACTATTAGTATTGTGTTAAATGGCTTTCCCACTGCGCCCAGCGAGTCCTTCGAGCAAATAATCGAGTTTTCCAGCTTTTGTTTGCTACTTACGTTAAAAGCAGAACAATTAGTTTGTGATTCAATTAGATAGTTCATGGTCAAGGTCTGTAAAAGGATTAAAATGTTAGATTTATCGCTTTATATATCCTAATGATATAAGTTTTTTTTAAATTAAAATTATAAAGTGAGTAATATCATCGTCAACCCATTATTGTCCCACTACTGAGCACAGATCTTCTCTCAGACTGAGAGAGTTTTAGGCCATAGTCCACCGCGCTGGCCTAGTGCGAATTCATAGACTTTACACACCTTGGAAAACTCTTTTTTTAGGGAACTCTCAAGTGTGCTGGTTTCCTCGCGATGTTTCACTTCACCGTCCTTCACTGTAAAGCAGTGACATTTTTTTCTAATACGCACATTTTATAAAAATCAGTAGTGCGTGCCTGGGATTTGAACCTCAGACCCTCGATTGAGAGGTCGATTTTCAACTATTAGGCTCAACAAAAGTGACTAATAAATAAACTTAAGTGTTAATTAGTTCCGTAGCTGCCATGGTGTTATTTAATTAAAGCGAATCAATATTAAAAATAATTGAACATTATATGCTAATATTGAACACTGCTGATTTCGACAAAATAATAGTGTAAAGATAGACAAATTTATTACAATGTATCTCGTATATGCATAACATACATAGGTAATATAACTATTTAGGATTACAAATTAAAATGCGTGTGACAGGAGCAACGCGCTTAGACTAGTTGTCAATAACATTAATGAAACTGTTAAGGAAGGTTACCTCGTTGAAATGTCCGTTTCATTATCAAATTTCAGGGCCAATTTCGGAGAATCATAAATTATACCTTTAGATATTTGACGAACAAAAGTTGGTTTTGAAATTGAAGCTAATCGAATTATTCAGGATTGGTTAAAGATCTCCCTGGGTCTTAAATTTTCAGAGTATTAGTTTTTTCAGGTAATCAATAAGTTTGCCCACAGGACAGAAATTTAATTAATCAATTGAATACACGAAGTAAAAAATGAAGCTTTAATAGAACAAAGTCTAAAAAAATGTTTACTCTGTTTAGCTTCAGCTCGTTATACAAAATTCTCTTTAATTCCAGTCTTAAATGATAAAGCGTTCATAATTATTATCTCGTTACTTTGTAAACTTTTAATCAACATTTTTTCTTTAAAACTGGATCTTCCTGTTTTCTTCAATTTCCTGTTACCAAACTTGAACTCAAATACAATCTATAGACACGTATTTAAATTAATACGTTTATCTCTCTGTTTGTTCTTTGCATGTTATTTATTACATCACTCAATCTGAGTGCCATGACCCTTTATAAAGTTGCGTTTTTTTTTATCAGTTTAAAGTAGCATGTAAACCACCTGATGTTAAGTGGCTACTGCCGCCCATAGACATCTGAAAACAACTTCACACAGAACCGGGGTTCTATCTGAAGTCGATCACACACGTTGCTACTCGCGAGGACTAAAATAGACGCCTCATATATAAGTGAGCCGGCAACCTCACCCTTCCATCGAAACGCAAGAACTGGTTCACGTTAGAAATAGGTGCGGCAGTGGTAGCTCCCCAGTAGAACTAAATTTACTCTACCACCTGGTACAATGTGAAGGTGGTAGAACTCTTTGTGGTTCGACTCCGGAAGCACCACCGCAACACCTATTTCTGCCTAATAACAGCAGTGTTATGCGCTGTTGTGTCTCTGGTCTGAAGGGTGTGGTATGGAAGGGAGACATACTTTTCCGAGACATTTCATCTTAGTCCTCAGGGGTAGCAACGCACCTGTGGCTAACCTTAAGTGAGACTTTGATCTTACCTAGGGTTGATAACAGACGTCCATGGGCGGCAGTAGCCACATGCCATCAGGTTGGCTGCATGCTCGTTTTCAAATCAAATTCATTTTATTTCGTTTGCTCCTTCCATACTATAAAAAATATAACATACTTCCTTGGTTTCTAGCATAGTAAATCTAGCCTACTATAGGTGGCCTGCGTGTGTACACAAATTGTTATCGAATGTAAGTATAACTATAAATAAAGAATGTTTTTGCGTATGCTCTCCAGCATTGGTGATATCGTGGATATAGGCTTCCCGTCATGGGGTTTTTGCCAATGGTAACCGTGCCGCATATGAAAGTTAGATAGATGTTAATGTCTATCCTACATGTATATACGATATCTACGGCAAGGGAGTGGTGCTATTCAAGTCCGACACCACACGGCTTAAGTTCAATTAAGTACCAAAAAAATCAAAAAGTTTGATTTCACTAGTGTCGTACCGAAGCATCGGCTTCGACTTCCACCTTCGTTCGGCACAAAAAGATCCACCTTCAGCTTTGGCCAAAATAGACCGAAATTTTAAAATAACACGAATTATAACGAATACGCGATACAGCGATACAGATGGGGAAGCGAAAGTGTAACGGAAAACTCCACTGTGGCCTGGCGTTGCCATTTGTGTACAGAAATTTACATCACATTTGAACTGTTATTATTTAAGAAAAGTAGCATATAAATATTAATCAGCTCTAGAAGTTATTTATATCCAACCAACATAGAAATTTATCTACAGAAATAAAAATTCATTAAAAAAATCTGTTTTAGTCTATTTAGAGTTGAATTTCTTATGGTTTTTAAACCCTCGGCTTCGTCTTCGGCCAAAAATCGACCTTCGGTCGGACACTAGGTTTCACAAGAATAAAAGTCTCTTTCCAAATTAAAATATGTTAAACAATGTAGATATCACCTTTACAGAACAGTAATATCACAGCTTTTAATACAGCTACTGATTTTCAGTCCGGTAATTTTCATGACATACATTCTGACGTTATTACTTTACGGCTTCATTAAAGTGTTCGTAAATGAGAAAACTGATTTTTAATTACGATCTTCATCAAGTTTTTTTAATTCGTTAGCTGTCTGTAGTCAATGCAATACTTAATGTAGGTATTTACGGTTTTGAAATGGAGTAGATCACATTTTATTGTTCGATTTACTATAATTGATTAATATGACTAGTTATTATATAATATTAGATATTTATACTATACTAGAGATAATATACTAGATTGTTACCGCGGCTCCGCCCGCTTCGGTCACGTTTGAAATAAAATGAAAATGAATTGAAATGAAAATTATTTATTGATAGAATGTAGTAAATAGACAAATTGCAACAAAAGGGTACATCTCAAAGTGTCACACATTCTACTATTACAATCTCTACTATTTATTAGTATTTTAATATATCATTTATCAGTTAAATTTCATCAATTTAAAATGAAATTCTGGATTTTTATCAAATTAAATTATTAAGAACAAATACAAAACTAAACATAATAGTTAAATTAATAAAATGGACTTTCATACATAGATACAATGTCAATTAACAATTATTTTCTCTGTATTTCATATATTCATTTAAGTTATAAACATTTTTCTATAAGCCAATTAAATAGTTTCCTTTTAAAAGTATGTAGAGGCAAATCTTTAAACCAATTAGGTAATTTATTGAAAACTATTATAGTATTTATATAAGAGTTTCTGCTGTATAATAATATAACAATAATGACAATAATAACAATTTATAATATTAATAAGATATGATATCTCGACCCCTTTTCTCGACATTTTTTTTCGAATGTTGATGGGACCCCTATGTTTTAATATAGTTATAACAATGCCCCCATATTTTATTGCGAAGCATGCAAACGTCTGATTGATTACTACTCCTTTTTTTTGTAATGAGATAGAAACCTTCAAAAGGTACCCGACGGCATGGGAGCAACGCCGGGTTATGTGGGATTTTTACCGCACTAAAACCGCCCCGGTGGCCGTCCTCAGCGCTGCGTGGGGGACTCCGGGAACTCCAACAGAACACATCCAGAGTCTCCGAGCGCGTTGCCCCTTACGAGCTCTTCCCTGTGAGCGGACGACATGCGACCACACATGCCGCCGTCCTTCCCGAGGTTGCTTGGCTGGACTGCTCAAGCTTCCTCTCTTGCCGCCCGCAACCCCGGAAGCCCCCTTTTAGTCGCCTTCTACGACAGGCAGGGGATACCGTAGTCCCATTCGGGTCCCGGAACTACAGGGTCTGATTACTACTCCTACGTAATATAATGTTATTTTTAGCAATCATACTAAAGTCGAATGTAATGTCGTATGTATAAAATGTAAGTAATAACAATTATAAAAAGTACTGTCACTTAAATATTAATTGTATGAAAACATTTTCTTGATAAGCATACTGTCATATGTTTTATATATAATTTTATATATAATCATATTATTTTAGTTCACACATACGTACATAAATTCTACACTTTCGTTAAAAGAAAAGTGATAATTTTCGATTAATGAATTTCTTTCAATTTCCGTTTGTCCTTCCTCGTAAGGTAAGGTAAGACCTTCACGACGATAACTGTGCATTTTTTTAGCACAAGTATCGAAAATTCGCCGTGTGCAGATATTAAAACTAAAACAATATCAGTAGATTGCTTGTGTGAAATGTAAAATAATAGGTATAGTGTTATAATAAATATAGTAAGTAGTATATAGTAAAGTTAATATATAGTAAAGTTAGATACTTTGTTTACTCGACTAAGTCAGACAAAAGGTAATGTTTTTCGAGTGTATGAATGTATGTATGTATGCCCATTTCTTTTATACGCGCGTAAGCCCAAACGGCTTGACGGATTGTGACATATCATTAGAATCGTTTCAGTATGCAGAGTGACATAGGCTGTTTTTAAAGCATGGCGCCTGTAAATAGGGGAAAAAAGGGGATGGGGGGAGGGCGAGTATTTGTTGTTATGATTGTTTGTGTATCAAATAAAAGCTGCTAAATAGACCATTCGTATTTTGTGGACTCTGTAGCTCGTAGACATTTACCGCTAACACAATACACATTGACAACAAAATAACAGTCTTTTACAGTCTCTTGAGGGCTAGTTCTGACGCTTTATATTGTAAGTATCCGTCATTAACCTAGTACGAGTAAATAGCATGAGCTTTTCAGTAGTATGAGGTGGCTCGCCGCAGTCACGCAGAATTCTACCAACTTTACTTCATAATGGACCTATTCTCTGTTGTTATACGTAAAATACATGAACAACGTTGTAACTTTAATATTTCCGTTTTACCGCAGTAGTAGTAGGTATTATTCTATTATTGTACTTTACAGAAATTATTTTATGAGCATTTCATCTTAGTCCTCAGGGGTAGCAACGCATCTGTGGCTAACCTTGGGTGAGACTTTGATCTTACCTGAAGTTGATTACAGATGTCCATGGGCGGCAGTAGCCACTTACCATCAGGTGGGCTGCATGCTCGTTTGCTACTTCCATACTATAAAAAAAAAGTTCACCAATGGCTCCACTTTCAACATTTGTGTGAAAATCTTCAATAACGCATAACCATTTTAAAGCTATTGCATTTTATATCGTCCAATTTAAATATTGTGTTTGCATGTAAGCTACAAGTGTTTCATAATTATAGACAATCATAATATATAAACATGGGTTTTATTTATACCGCACCTAACGTATATTTTTTACACACAAATTGTTAGTTATAATATTTTTACAAAATATATTGTCTTAATTTTACCCTTAGTATTTATATCTTAAAGCCTTAAAACTACCATGAAAACGCGGAATACCAACGGAGAATCTTTACTGAAATGGGTCTTTAATAACACTGAGATTATAGTTCTGTTGGAAACTTTTCAGGCGGCACAGAGTTTAATATATTTAAACATGTATCTAGCTACAATTTGTTTTCGAAGATAATCATAAATGTAGTTCACGAATTAACTACCGAAAAACTGGCGAGCAAAATCAATCATTGAGTTCTTGTTTCGTAAAGCTGAAATGAACTAAAAATATGGCAACTAGTAATAAAACTACATTTTCTACCATTTTATTTATGTCCTGAGTACAAAATACACGTGTTTTAAAAAGAAAAGGCCCGAAAATCGTCAAAATCGTTATACTTTCTTAAACATATTTTTAGTTTTATCATATTAATTTTCTAATAATTACGATTAAAATAAGTATTAGGTAAAATAGCGATATCGGCTGATAGCCGATATTGGTTGGACGTAAAAGTTTGAGGGTGTCGCCGATATAAATCCCCGGAGAGCTCTAGAAAAATAAATTGGCTAATAATATGAAGCGAGGGAAGTGACGCAATAAGATGTATAGAAGTTGCTTGGACGCGAAATATTTTTACCCGACTGCGTCAGGAGGGTAATGTTTTTCGAGCGTATGCGTGTATGTGTGAATATATGTATGTTTGTTTATACATATATATGTCCATTTCTTTGGCACGCGCTACAGCCTTAATGGCTTCAAGGATTGTAACGTATGCCATATCATTAGAATTGTCTCAGTTTGGAAAGTGACATAGGCTATATAATTTTTAAAAATGGCTCCTGCATGATGCAATGACGACTGCAAACTGTAACAATTCTAGTGATATTTTATATTCTGTTACAATCGGTCAGCCGGTTACACTACAATCGGCGGTTTGACACAGTACCGCGTGTCAAAGATATAGACAATGCATACATACATATATCCGGTCGAAAAACATTACCCTCCTTCTGACGCAGTCCGGAAAACATAATTGAAAAGCCTTGTGAACGAGCGCCTCGTAAATATATCACACCCTTTAAACAAGAGTACAGAACCGCTTAACACTGCTATTTAGCTGAAATAGTGATAGCTTCCGGCATAGACTCGCTTAGAGACGTTCCGATACCCATAAGGTATCGAATCTACTTACTCATTTAAGTAGTAATTAAACTATTATTCGATACTACTTATATGAGTACCCTTAAAGTATCGATACTTACTCATATCGATATATTTTATTTTTATGTTAATAGCACTAATATAAAAAGAGAAAAAAATCTTGGCTGTGATGGATGTTTAACAAGCTCCATAATAATAGCCACAGATTTATTCATTACGAGTAAAGGTATGTTCCTTGTTTGTGACATTCTTGCACCCATTTTGGAAAATAAGTGTTCACTTGAAGCTGATGTTGCGACAACAATGTTTTAAGGCAAATTTATACAAGCAGGGAAATATCAATTGCGTTACATCCCATTCCATAGTCTGATTTGTTTACGTAGAAAGGTGCGTTCAGAAATCAAAAATTGTTAAATAAAATTCGTACAGTTTGAGTAGATTCGATACCAACTACTTTCGTTTCGATAGTAGTTAGTATCGCAAATTTATATCAATGATAGGAGTACTCGTATCGAAACAAAAGTAGCGAGTACATACTCGTATTTACTTGTATCGGAATTTCCCTAGAATCGCGAAGGTTCTACTGTCTAAAATAAAAATATATTTTTATTTTGAGGTTAATATTTTTATGTACATTGGTTAATATTTTTAACAGCAGCGATTGAAATGGTGGGATCCAAGCCAATTTTAACGGTACGTTAGACAATCTAGGCTTGGCAGGAGTTAGCTGGCACTCGCACTCGGTCGGCACAGCGGAACTACACAACTAGGATAGTGCAGATAACAGTTATCAGATTCCTTTACAAATTGCATTTAAACAGCTTAGAACGAACAAGAAGTATTTGGATTTATTTTATTAACAATATTAGGTGCACTGTTTGAATACAATTAGAAAGTATACCTACATTATTTTACAGCCAATTATATATTACATAAAATCAGCAATCGGGCATGTAATCCAACTGATGGTAAGTGGACATTGAGCCTATGGACATCCGCAATTATCCCCACATCGCAGTTCCACCTGAGGTCTTTCTTACCACACATTCAGACTACCATTAAATAAAATAAGTATGGTATTTGTATGGAAACAAAACTCAATGAACAATTCACAACCACTTCCAGCAAGTGAGTAATTCTAGGTGCCTTTATAAAACGATTGAAACACTTTAAAGTGTAAACAGTTATAGTTTTAAATAATAAAACGTAGTGGAATGAAGTAGCGACTTCATTGCTTTGCATTTCATTATATTCCACCAAAGTGATAGCAGTTGTACATCGATTGGAAACCTTGTATTAACATTTCCGTAGCGCAAAATTACTTTTCCGAAGCGGTCAGATTAATCACAGATTTCGTTCCGCAGCGTCTATTAATCCTCTCGATTTCAGTACATTTATTGCTACATTTATTTGTACATGATTTAATTGCTTTTCTGCTTATATTTTTATCGTGGCGGTGCGCTTCGAGATATGATTGTGGTAGTTACGTCGCCACATTTGTATATTTATTTCCAGTATTCTGTTTCAGAGGATTTACATCGGTTACCTAAACTGAATCGAAAGTAGCAATGCAGTTTTGATTTAGTTAAGTAGGATATTTAGATTTGGTGATCTTTTAACATGGGCCATTTCACATTAGTTATCGTATTAGTAAGAACATATCCGTTTACTACTTTTATTTAATAAAAAAACACCGTAAAACTCTACGAGGATCGATGTTATTATCACCTTATCTTCTCCGTTATTTCTTACTAGCTGCGCCCCACGGTTTCAACCGCGTATTAGTTACTACAAAGAAAATAATTTATGTATTTATTTGGATAAGAATAAATATTATATTTATAAAAACAACTTCGCAAATAATGCATTATTTTGGAAGAAATTTGGTTAGCTTATAAAAGGGTACAGTGAGTTTACCTGAAAAGATAAACATATATTGTTGCTGACTTTTTTTAGAACTTTTAAAGGGGATCAATTCTGTCATACATAATTTTTGCGAAACTTTAACCGTTTACGCAGCGCATGCAGCGGAAGCTCTCATTAGAAAAAAAATACCCCGATTTTGAAGCATTCTTCATTGGTGCTCTGCTCCTGCTGGTCTTAGCGTGATGATATATAGCCTATAGCCTTCCTCAATAAATGGGCCATCTAACACCGAAAGAATTTTTCGAATCCGACCAGTAGTTCCTGATATTAGCGCGTTCAAACAAACAAACTAACAAACAAACTCTTCAGCTTTATAATATTAGTACAGATTTGTAGTTTATGTGAGATATTAAACAGATAGTAATAGTGGAATATTTTTACATACATATAATAAAAACTAAAGTCGTAAATCCCATATTTTTGTAAAAAAAATAGTTTAGAGGTCTGAGTATAAATAAAATAGCACACAGACAAACATAAAGACATGTATATACGCACTAACAAACTAAAACTACTGAATTTAGATTAATTCATTACAGAATAGTTATAGTCTATGCCCTCAGGTAATATTTACTCTAAAATTTGTTGCAAATTAAAGTTATATTATATATTTTTCTCGCGGGTGAACCCGCGGGATACAGTAGTAGGGGAGGCCGGAGCTGAAAGTTCCCGGGGTAAGTTGTTCCGACAGTTATAACTTTTTAAAGGAAATAGATAGCAATAATCGTGAAGTGCGTCATTTAAGCATCAGATGACGCGCTTTGCTGGCGACCATCATAGTGGCGCTGAC
>MOOZ01000060.1:343411-356111 GCA_002930495.1 Cecropterus lyciades | reverse complement strand
TCACCTAGGGTTGATTACAGATGTCCGTGGGTGGTGTACATAAATATGTATTATATTTTTTATAAATAATAGGCTTCATTAAAAAGTTAAAAAAACTGATCTTTCAAATTGTTGAAGATGGTAGAACTCTATGTGGTTCGACTCCGGAGGCACCACCGCCACACCTATTTCTGCCTAATAACAGCAGTATTACGTGCTGTTGTGTTCTGGTCTGAAGGGAGACATACTTTTCCGAGGCATTCCATCTTAGTCCTCAGGGGTAGCAACGCATCTGTGGCTAACCTTGGCTGAAACTTTGATCTTACCTAGGGTTGATTACAGATATCTATGGGCGGCAGTAGCCACTTACCATCAGGTGAGCTGCATGCTCATTTGCTATTTCCATACTATAAAAAAAAAGTACCCGTTACAATTGATTATGTAAGAGTACTCACGAAAGGAAATTCAATTTATAAGGTGCCGATATGTTATCCATGCGATAATGCCACGATAATATTACCCTAAAAGCATAATTACATAATAAAAAGAAATTCAATAAGTTACAATAAAATTAAGCTGAATTAAATGACAAAATATCGGTTCTCTAAAACATCGTTAAAGTTGTAAGTTGCCATTCAGAAGTAAATGTTTTATTATAAATCAAAGAAATATTTCAAATGTTTCAAAATCAGTTGGTGTTATAATCAAATTAAAACTTTTGCTACGGTGAATGATTGAAAGTCTCCCTGCCTATTAAGTAAGGAAAACAATGTTGAATTTTCAAACAAGCTGACTATACCCCTTAATTGCAAGATTTGAATTGATTTGAAGAAAATTTGAATTGAAATTGAAGGGAAATGTATATGTACATATAAAAACAAATCTGTTTCATCATAATTGCCCAAGGAAATGAAATATATTATAAGGCAATGCCAATAATGATATCAAAAAAATACTTATTTTATTATTTACTGTTAAAAAGCTAAACCATATTAAAAAAAGTCAATTGGTTGACAAACAATAGAAAAATGCGGCCAAGTGCGACTTGGACTCGCAGGCCAAATAAAGTTTAACAGTTTTCCAACATAAGTTTGTTTTTCATAGTGTTTGTATGAATTACAAAGTTACGTTATTCGGTTTTTGAAAAAGTGCTATATCTCAAAAACTTTCAACCAATTTTAGTTGAAATTGTTCCTTGACATCTACAACATATGTTTTGAAGTTAGAGGGGGGCGGGGACATTTTACCGCTTTGAAAGGGCTTATCTCACAAACAATCGACTTTGAGAAAAAATGGCTTTAGAAATCTAGTGTAGGTAAGATGAATCTTTTTTTGAGTTTCAGTTTCATGTATGGGCAGCCCCCCTAAATTTAATATATTTTTTATTTTTGTATATAATTCGGAACGCGGTTTACAAAATACACTTACCTACCAAGTTTTAACTCTGTAGTCTTAATAGTTTCCGAATGTGGCTGTGACATACGGACAGACGGACAGACATGACGAATCTATAACGGTTCCGGTTTTTGCCATTTGGCTACGAAACCCTAAAAACGGTAGGTATTAACCGTTTTTCCTATGGCTATTAATTAATATGCATATGTATGTTTACTCGTATATTATTTCTGTACATTTCCCTGTATTTGACTTAACCAGAGAGATACGCGGAATAACCGGATGGTCGGTTTTCTTCAAACAGAAAAGTATATTTATAAATTTTCTTCGATGTGATGTTGAAGAATGACAGTCTCCGACATCAATGGCGGGAGAAATCCGGTTACTTGAAATGGCGTATGGGATTGATTATGTTTGCATTAGCTATCGAAAAATAGCATTATGATAAATGGCCCAACATAAAATGAATATATTTTATCCTGAAATCTTAATAATTTTTAAAGGTATTGGAAGTTTTCGTGGTTCGACTGTAGAAGAGCTGCGGTCATTTCTCCTCTTACTTATTTCAGCCTCATAACTCAGGATACACTTACACGAGGCGTTCCAATTTAGTCTTCAGCGAGTAGCAACGTATATGCGCCTGTTCTCAGGACTAATGTCTTCTAAGGTTCGTTCCATATGTTTATTGGGGGCAGTGACCACTAACCATCGGGTGGATTGCATATTCAGTTACTACTTATTTAAAGTATCAAAAAATCATGTGTATACTTATATGTACTTGATTTTCTTTATAGTGTGTAGCAAATGAGTATGCAGCCTGTCTCCCTTACCACACCCTTCAGACTAGAACACAACAGCGCATGACACTGCTGTTATTAAGCAGAAATAGGTGTGGCGGTGGTCGAACCACAAAGAGCTACTCCCACCTTCCACTTTATGTGCGAGTAATTCTTCACTTTGTTAAGAATGGTACTTTGTGCTTACAATATACTCTCGGTTGTTATATTGAAGCCGGTAATGTTTATGTAAAGCTTAAGTAAAAGATGCTTTTCTTTACAGAAGTAATGATACCATAAACTATTACAAATATGTATTATTAGTAACTTTGAATACCATCGTTTATAGGTATTTGCTGTAATGTGTTAATAAAATATATTAATCGAATCTTAAACTTTTACTGTATTTACAAAATTAAAAAGTATGACTTCAAAATGTTAACTTATATTTCATTTAGAAATATAAAGCATTACAATATTATTTTTTCAAAATTAAAAACTAAAATGACAGAGTCCAAATTCATAAAGATAGATTACAGTCGATGCATACTAAATCGTAAGAAACAGCTTGTCATTGTAAAAAAAAAAGCATCAGTTTTATTTACAAACACATATTTAAACTAACTTATTTCAATAGCAAGAATGAATGTATTCATCTCTCATCTTTTATTTACTTTTATTTTTTTCATGTCGAGAATACATACAACAACACATTCATTGCTTTGATAACAGGGTTACAGATCAGTCGCAACTTGTTATCCTAACCGGTAGCCGGAGATGGCGGATACGGAGTGTATCGAATAACGTACGTTATTTATATGGAAACCAAACTCATCATCTTCCATATCGGTAGCGACAATACGCTTCAAGCATTTGTTTGGTTTTTTAACTTGCGCCAAGTTGTGAAACTACAGTAATTCAACCGGGGAGGTACCACCGCCATACCCATTTCTAACGTGGACAGTGGTTCTATCTGAAGTCGATTTCTAGTGCGCTACTACTTCCGAGGATTAAGATGGTCGCCTCATAATAAAGTGAGTCGGCAACGGCAACGGCAGTTCCACCGAAACGTAAGAACTACTTCGCACTAGATATGGGTGGTACCTTTCCGGTCGGACCATATTCGTTCTATTTATAATTCATTAATATTTAACAATGAAATAAAACAAGGAGATTTTATTTCTTTTTTAAATATTCTTATACGTCGTCAACCTATTACTTCCCTCTGGTGGGTGGTTACGCAAGGGGTATGATGGGCCGTCTAGATGAAGCAACTGGCTCAGTGATGCCACCTGGCTATAGGCTCCCGTCCGACATATAACTTCAGGAACATCTATTACCCAAAGTAACGTAAAGTAATTATATTTGAGATTACAAGTACAAAAGAATTTCTAAGAAACGTATGATAAACCAATTTAATATATTTGAATTGTAGGTGAATTATTCAATAAAACACCCTGGTACACATAATATATTACGCAAATTGTTAATATTATTAAGCCCCTTAGTTACCGCGAATTAGAACTGTGCCGACATTGATAAATAAGACATTTCTGATTGAAACGTTGCCTTCCAGCCTATCCGGGGGTAATAATTGACTGTAAAAATCCGTCTGAAAATAAATATTACGATACTAAGATTTTATATAGAATCGCAATATATATTTAACGACATTTTATTGTGAAAAGCTTACTTAGATTATGGAAAGTTCTTAATGTTCGGAAATTTCGACTATATAAGTATGTAGTATGTACCAATTTATAAGAAAGACCTACTCACCTTATTTTTTTTAAAGAAATGTATTTTTTATAATATAGAAGTTGGAAACTAGCAGTTCACTTGACGGTAAGTGACCACTGCTGCTCATAGACATTTAACCAACCCCAGAAAAGATTAGTGTCACCTGGAGGACTAATTTTAACGCCTCGGAAAACGATTTCTCGCTTACTACACTCAATCCAGAACCCAGAAGCGCTTAACACTGCTATTACTAAGCATAAATAAGTGAGGTGATGCTCGCTCCGGATGCAGAAATAGAACAGAGGAACTAACTAAATGCTCCTTTCGTTAGATCCTCTGTTCTATGTGGATTTGGTTCCACTTGATTGGTGAACCACTTAAAATCAGACGGATTGTTTTTTTTTTTGTTACTACAACTTTATAAAAAAGCTTTCGCATTAATTTGACAAAATATAGACTGTATCAATTAATTGGAAAAAAACATTTTACGGTTAAGGCAGTCTTTCGAATTTGGAGCTAATCCAAAGTTTCGCATATTTAAAACCTTATAATGGAGGGATGTTATTGAGTAAGTTTCAAAACGATAATTTGATTTCTGATATGTTATTTACTGTATATAATCCGTAAACAACAACTTAGAGAATACAAGGAAAGTATAAATATAAACCGCTACAATACAATCGATACATCACCCTTGTCATAAAACCTCTCACAGTAAAATATGAACGCGAATAAGTATACGCTTCTATAATCCAAATCATCTATCACAAGCGCCATTTTGTAGGCTGGAAATTGTCTCCTAGTTGTAAAAATAGTATATTTGGAGCCACCGTCGATTTAAATCGTAGACATACCTATCCGACGGAAGCTAACTACTTTCTACTACTACTTAAGTGACTAATTAGCCAAATATCTGGAGAAGTATTGGGGAATGACATTTTTTTAACCTTACGATAAGGCAGACAGGGTACCTGATGGAAAGTAGTCGCCGTCGCCTATAAACATTTGCATCACCAGAAGAGTCGCCAAGGCAACGCCGGCTTTATAAAAGACTTCTTTTCGCACCTTTTTTGAAGAGCCCCAAGTCATGACGTTTCGGGAATACCTCGAGAAGAAGTTACCCTTTCCAGACTAGCGTGCAAATTAATTTAACTTATTTAATAATAATTATCACAAACGATCACGCGTTAACTGTTTTCAATTATTTGCGTTATAAAATTATATTATACGTAGAAAAATATTCCTCTAGCATTTTTTTTATTTAGAGCATTTATATACATATATTTTCTTTCATGATAAATGAAAGTAAAATGTCACATAAGTCTGTGTTTCTTTTTCAATGCCTTTAAATATTCGTACACCTAAATAAATAAGGCGATATATTTATCTTGTAGACATGAATACATATTTATGAACGTATATTTCATACAGATTAGAATATCTCTACTTTAAATGATAGTAATTTAGATGGTAACGTATATTTTTTATATCACGAACGATGAAAACAGGATGCAGTCTATTTGATGGTAAGTGGCAACCACCACAGATGAACGTCTATAAATTTAACCCCAAATAAAATCAGAGTTGTCTCCGTGGTCCGTCATGGATGTTTTGCTACCCCTGGACTACGCTATGACACATCGTATACCTAAATTTTTGTTCCGTACCACACCATTCAAATCAAGATATATCTAAGTCATTGTTTTAAGGTTGTAATAGGTGGGATGGTGGTCCGGAGACGAACCACAAAGAGTTCTTGCACATTTGAACTATAGCCGTACTATCACATCACTTAAACTCTTGGATTCCATGGTATAATTTCATGACATCCCTGCGAACTGAACAAACAAGCCTTATCATAAATCACTCTCGCCTCCGTAGACGACATTATTAGAATTGGTTACTCGTAGGATTAATTAACACGGTTATGAGAAAGTAAAAGTAATATTACTAAATTATGACTTGCTTCTTTCTTCGTGGCATGAAATTTCTACAACGGTATAAATATTTCGCACATTTATTTAACCCTAAAAGATAATTACGCTATTTTATATAGATATCAATTCTGAATTATTTATAAATAATTTAAGTACATCCACCAGAATATTTAAGGTCCCGTGCTGGACATGGGGATTTTTGCCAATAGTCTCCGCGTCTGGCATGGAGACCGCAGGAGGTGTTCATGTTACATCGTCTCTGTAGTTTTGGGATTAAAATAGGGCTACGGTATGTCCTGCCTGTCGTAAAAAGCGACTAAAAGGGGCTTCCCAGCGCGGTAAAAATCCCACATAACCTGGCGTCGCTCCTACAGCGTCTGGTACCTTTTGAAGGCTTCCCACTCGAGAATAAAAAAGGTGTTCAAGTTACGTACATAGACGCTGCTGCCCATCTCCTTGATTTTGTCCTTTAGTCGCTTCATTCATCCAAGAGAGAAGAGGGAGTGATGTTACTCAAGGCTGTCGCCACGCGGCTTAGGTCGAATAACAAATAATAATAATAATAATAACAATAATACTTTATTTAATTTATATAAAGTCAGTTAAAAAAAAATAGATAAAATCATATCGCGTCTAATACATATGATGGAAAGTGACATAGGCTATATAATTAAAAAATAACTATTTAAGGCTTATCATGTTGATGTTTAGGGAAGTAAAATTTTGCTGCGATCCGTTTTTTGACCTACAGCTATGCACGGGTCGCTCGAACGGTGGGCTTCGAGCATACTTTAGCTCACTGACCCTACGCATATTAGCAGAGGACTAAAATAATATTAAGATCAATTTTCTTTCCAATTATTATTTTAAGGGGTTCTAAGTGACCTTTGTACTGGAGTTTGGGTTTCCGTGATACTATGGTACGCTTAAGCATTTTTAGCCAAATTTTTACTTTAGGCTATGTACATACAATCAAAGAAAACTAAAGGTAGGACCTTAAAGAGGCTTTCATCGACAGTGATTAAATATTTAGTAATGAATCTATTCGATTTGACATAAGCGATCTGCAAATGAGGTCTGCACAATCTGCAAACTGTTTAAAACAAAGCGTAACTGGAAAACATTTATTCGTTCTATCTAAGATTAGGGCCAACCTAATCCTTTTCCTGGATATTTATGGCAGCTAAATTAAAGTGAATTGGGATCCTCAAAGTTATCATAAGAAAGTATCTTACAATTATTAAACGCGCCGTATTAGGAGAGCAGCTGTATTCACGGACACTCCTAAAAATCTAAAAACACTTTCTAAATACCCAGCTAATAAGAAGTAAAACTAAAAGAGGCCAAAACGAAAGAGTAAGAGAGCGTAAAACGCAGACAAATAGAGAAAAAAGAAAACAATAAAGCTAAAAGAAAAATTTACAGAACGGAATGAAAGTGTAGATGAGAAAATAAATTGAAATGATTATATTTAAACTCAGGATTACAACAACAGCCTTTGACATGCTTTTATTTAAGTTGATTACTAGATTACAACGAACACACATGAACTTTAATTTGGATTTTATTAAATTTGGATACTCGTATATCACACGTTTCAATCGGGACGCTATTGAAAATATATTTTAAGCTTTATTTCAATCAGTATTAAATCCTCTCTTTTATTTGTCGATACACAATGGTCAGGAAATAGAAAATATAATCCAATACTCTTCTCTCTTATTATCCGAAACAGCATGTTGTGGCTTGGGTACTTCTTTTCATAACTCGAAGAAACCTTGTATATTTTAAGTGTTTATGTGCTTAAAAAGCATTTTTTTATAAATATTAGAATAAGCCAAAAAGTTAAAATGTCTACTTTTTCTTCATGGTGCTGTTTTTATAATTAATTTATAAAATGGAAAATAATAGAATATTTTAATTTCATCGAATTTCAACTACTGGGGTAGTTATTCGTACATAAAAGCAAAGACAATACAGTACCTTTTCTTTTATGTTTGTCAACCTTTTTTTTTTAGTTTGGTACCTCTTGACGTTAAGGATCAATTAATAATCCTCAAACTTTCTTTAGTGCTTCTGGTCGAATTTTGACCTTCGACATATAGTCTTACAAAATACGTGATTACGCCTCGAAAAGTATCTGTGTTTTAACAGTTGGTAAAAGAGAGCAAAAAGAGCTCGCACAATAACGCGAATCTTTTTAAGTTTTATATTTTACTAGCTGTGCCACGCGGTTTTACCCGCGTTTATTAGAGAATCTATTAAAAAGCTGTTTAAAGAACATGATCACTAAAATTACACTTATTCAAACAATTAGTAAAAATATTTGAAAGGTGTTATAAAATATATACATATCACAACCGTTCTGCAAGAAGCCGACCACCCGTCTAAGCCGCGCGGCATGGTACCTCGCAGCCAGTGCTAGCAGATCGTGATTATAAAATTACAGTATTTCCTACTTATAAATACTGTGTTTTGTGTACAAAATGTACAAAATTTAAATAAATGACATTTTAAATACTATTAAAGGGAAATTTATGTTGAAAAAATAAGGTCATCTACTTCCCCTGCAAGTTGACGACTAAAAAAAGATCGTTTAAATTTCGAAATAAACTGTAAATATATCAAATGAAATTATAATATTATTTTTGCTCAAAAGTACATTGTTGGCAAATACAGTAGATTCCTACACTGATTTTTACCATTACAGTATACAGTAAAAAGTTAAAAATACAGTACATCTAATGTAATTACAGTGCATCTGGAAGCATTGTATTGTCTTGTTTATTAAAACACCTTCGCAAATAATGTATTATTTTAGGACTAATTTGAATACCATGAAAAAGGTTATAGTGAGTCAATCCTAAAAAGCTAGACATATGCTGTCGCGGGGTTATTTTTAAAACTTTTAAACAGGTACAATTCCGTAATATATGATTTTTGCGTAACTTTCACCGTTTAAAATGCCGCGTACGCAAGGAAATCCCTCAAAAATAAAAGTATTTTTGCAACATTTTATTTAGCTGTCCCACTCTTCTTAGTCATAGCGTGATGTTATATAGCCTGAAGTTCTTCTTGATAAATTTACTATTCAACACAAAAATATTTTTCAGTTCGAACCAGTAGTTCCCGAGATTAGCGCGTTCAAACAAACAAACAAACTCTAATGCTTTATACTATTATTATAGATTAGGGAATGCAATCTCGCGGGATTTGGGCTCAGACGAGATCTCGCGAGTTTATGAATATCAACACTGCGAGATCTCGCCACTTACGAGATCTCGCGTGACTGACAGTTTTGTATGTTTAGAATAATCGTTATATTAGAATAAATAAAGAAAAAAATAATAAGAATTATGGATATTAAGAAATAAACATTTCTTTTAAGATTTTTTTCAAAATATTTTTATGTATTTAGTAACATGACGTATGTATCTATCATTTCTTTTAATAAAATTTTAAGTAATAAATATATAAAAATGAGACGGTGTATGTCTGTTTGATACTCAATCACGCAAGAACCGCTGGTCAGATTTAGATACATGAAATATCGTGTGAATTTATCTGGTCAACTTATAGGCTACTTTTACGATATTTTGCAATATTTAAAGATGGCGACTATTTTTATGTTTAACGAAGCACGAGTACTTCAGGTAGTACTCAATATATGCTATCTACTCATTAAATACAATTTCGATAAACTTGCGAAATCTCGCCTATTTTTCGGCCGAGATCGTTCTCGCTAAAAAGGCTCGAGATCTCGAAAAAACGAGATCTCGCAAGAACGAGATTGCATTTCCTAGTAAAGATGCATATGTTTGTAAGCGACGATGGGTCAAAACATCTTTTCATCCTTCTTCTTCTGTACAAGATACAAACATAAAAAGTCTCCATCAGAATATCTCTGTATAATGACAAAGAGCAAAAACTTACAAACTACTTAGCTTTTCCATGCGGTTTTTTATTGTTATTCACTGCTCGATTAAAATGAGTATTTCGAAGACCTAGGTCTTTAATGGAATACTAACTCTACTGGGTTGGTCTAGTGAAAACCTGTTTTATGTTAAGCGCAAAAGCCACCGAGAACCCAAAATAATCTTATTGCATCATTTACTCGTACGACCGTTTTAATTAGTTCGTTAGTTGCAATTGTCTTGTTTAGTATTGAGAAAGTTTAACTAGCCATAGATTTTATCAGAGAAAAGCCGAACTTTAATTATTTTCCTTAGATTCTAAAAGATAAGTATGGATATCGTCTAAAAGAACATTAGGGCGTAGAGAAAATTAAAGATACAACTTCATGTCAACATTATTGATCGTTCAGACTTCAGTGAACGTCAATAACAAGATAGCGTTTTGTATTTTTATATAAAACTATCGGATATCCGAAATAA
Organism: Cecropterus lyciades; assembly: GCA_002930495.1. NCBI lineage: Eukaryota > Metazoa > Arthropoda > Insecta > Lepidoptera > Hesperiidae > Cecropterus > Cecropterus lyciades. The sequence continues at coordinate 345,890 of MOOZ01000060.1, read as the reverse complement.
AAAAATATGCGTCACAGTAACCGTATCCGAAACATGTATTTTAAGTTTTAGTAAAGTTATAAAATTTAAGTACGTAGCTATAATAATAACTGATATTACTAACTGTAATACCAAATTATTACATAGTAATAACATCAAATTATAATATTTGTATTTTACGTTTAAAACTCGTTAAAAATATAATATCCGTAATCGCAACTATCCGAAACTAGAAACTAACGGATAATCCGAAATAATTGACTAACTACGGATATTATCTAACGGATTGTCCATAACCCTATCCGAATAAGTGCGATATGATAAAAATAAAATTTGTCATACCTAACATGACATTTGAAGCTATAAACCCCTCTATTAATTTCTATATTTTTACATATTTACATTTCATGATTAGATAATAATCGATTGTTCATACAAAAAAATAAAAACAGAAATTTCGGTGAATATAAAGTAGTAATTTAATTATGTAACAATAGTATAAATGCGAAAGTTTGTGAGAATGTATGTGCTTGTTACTAAGTATATCACGCAACAATTACTGAAATTTGGCACACTAGTAGTTTATGACTTAACACATAGGAGATATATACGATAATTACCGTGGTAATCGTGACCGAAGAGGATGGAGCCGCAGGTAGTCTAGTTTTCTATAATATTGAATTAGTCTAGGTTTTAATGATTTTATCTGCAATATGTTTTAAATTCACAAACCACGTTACAACAAATAAAAGCTTTACCATACTATAGATAAGGCACTTAACTCTCATTAAGTGCTTTAGCGATTAGAACCTCGAAAAGTTACTCTATCGTTTAGCCCATAGACTCTTAATTACTTCAGTCAATTGCAATTTTGTCGGATAACTATCGACAAAGTTTGATTAGTTGTGGATTATCAGATAAATCTTGAAAAGTCCTTTTGAAAATGTTTAAAAGCTCTCCATCTTTTGTTGGCGTTTCGAATTTTAATTCAGAAAAGAATTTCAATTCTAGATAAAACAACCTTTTTAATATTACAGGATTTTCGGGTTATAAAAAGTTATTTACTTTTTGAGTGCGCACTTGAAATTGAAATGACTGCGCTTCTAAATTAGCCAAGATCGAATCCCAGTCACGGAGCTTTGTTTTTTTATTATTTTACGCACATTAGAATTTAATCTTATACTTTAATCAATATCAATCAGAACAATATACTTGCTTACATGAAAAAACGTATGAATGAAAAAATATACAACCTTCTACTTTTTACGGTGTAAAAGGGTGGATTTCCTGGAAACTAATGTAAAAATCGTTTTTTTTACACGATTTAAGATTACTCAGATTCTGCTAATTGGAGTTCTTTAGAAACTTAAACGGACCTGTGAGTATCTATGATAATATAGTAAAGAAATCGATCAGTTCCTTAAGCTCCTCCTCCTTGCAAGGTAGTAGATCCACCGCCACACTTAAATCTAGCGTGCATGGTCCTGCGGTGGAACAGCGTGCGGGCCGTCTCACTTTCATATGAGGAGACCATCTTAGTTCTCAGGAGTAGCAACATATCTGTGATTGACTTCATGTAGAACAACTGATCTATATGAAGTATATAACTTTACACTTACAATGTGGAATGCACGCTTGTTTGCTACTCCAATCTAAAAAAAAACAGATTGTTTAAAATTATGAATTTTTGTGAGAGCAAGTGCCGTGGCATTCCCTGACATGGCCCTGCCTAAATGGCACTTTGAGAGGAGATCCGTGTTCAGCTGTAGGTCAATAACAGGTTGGCAACCACGATATTTTTGAACATTTTTCTATTACCAAATACGAAAAGGACAATAATATAAAAGTTCAGTTTACTCGGTTAGCGTTATAATTATGTACTAGTTAAATATTTTACAATTATCATCTTACAAATTATCATCTTTTGTATAGTTTATAGTTATTTATTTGATGCGGAACAGGAAAACAGTTAATAGTTGAATTAGTCGATCATTCTCATCTTAATCCGGTATTAATATGTGGAGCCCTCAAGATAATATCGCTAATGGAGGGATGTATTATGTATATAATATAATGATTTGAAGAGGAAAACAAATATCAAAATGTTTTACGATAAGTAAAAGTATTAATAATTTAGCTTTTCGGTGTTATAGCCCTATGTGGTTCGACTCGGGAGGCATCACCGGTGCATTTATTCTGCCTAATATTAGCAATGTAGCCAGGATTCTAGGGAGGGTCAAATCAAAAAAGTTTTGACACGTCGCATGGTAGAAGAAGACCTTCCCATATTGCTTGTTGAACACGGTTGTGCCGACAAAATAAGTATGGCTGTTGGTTGCCGGGAAAAAAGAATCCGCCTCCATTTACACATTAGAAAAAAATTCTTTAAGTTCTTCCATTACTATTTACCACTTATTTCACTTATTGTTATTAGTGGCATTGCTTAAATTAAGAAAGCATGCATTTTTTTTATCTGTGACCAAACGCTCTTCTAGAGGGG
>MOOZ01000060.1:325741-340283 GCA_002930495.1 Cecropterus lyciades | reverse complement strand
ATGTCTCCCCTACCACTCCCTTCGGAGCAGTGCTGAACTTTACTCTTATTAGGCGGAAATTGTGCTTTTGTAGTCCAATTGTAATACAAGGGCTTCTAACACTTCAAACTGTAATAGTAACAAGGTTCAATATACATAAACATATATATTTAAAGACTTGTTTGCGGATGAAGGGAAGACGATCTTATCGGAGTGCCTGCACTATTGTGAAGCGAATGCGTGATGCATGTACATATAATTAACGGACCTTATTATTTTATTTTTAATTATTATTTGATTTTATTGACTTGTGACATTTAGACACTTGGAAATTTATTTTATTGTTTTTATTGCACCGAATTACTTTCACATTTTTATATAAGGAATATTATTATCATTATTTTTTGTTCTCTTAACTGTCTTTCTTCTGTCACTATATAAGTGAATGACTAATAAATAAATAAATTTTTGTACATAATGAAAAATTTTATTTTTATTTAAAAGAAACACAAACGGATATACAGCTTATGATACTAATTAGTTACTGGCGCCAATTTGTACGTGGTCAGTTTCAAATAAGTTTGTAATACATCAGTAAGATTGAGGTAATCCCCATTCCCTTGTTGCAATCATCCCTAAGAAATAAGTCTGACCGCCTTGTGTAAGTGTCTTATAGTAACTCTTCCAAAGTATAAGAAAATTGTATAAAGCCTATTACATTTAATTATTTGTATTTTAATAGTTACTTTAATGTTTTTTATAGCTTTGCTATTTTATATACTTATGCTTTGTATATTTTTATATATCATGTTTATCAAAATATATATCACCTTTTTACCTACTACTTTAAGTTTGAAAAATATGTACTTAAAGACATGATATACGATTATATATATATTGAATATAAGCCGTATACTTATATTAAATTTACTTTGACGCAAAGTAATTAATAATCTTGTGTTCAATTATCGTTGACAGTAAATAAAATATATTCAGTTGGAACCAACAATTCCACAACGTGGATCGATATATTACTCAAGATCAGATCCATTTTGGGATACTAAGTATCTGAGCATGCAGCCTAAAACAAATAGATAAAAATAACTGATAACATCTGATAACTAATTCACGCATACTCTGCAATCCTAAATTTCAACGATATTGTTTCCATAATTTAGGCCATTGTTCGCCATGCTGGTCAAGGATTCTCAGACGCGCGAACTTACAGGAGCGAACTCGTCAGACCTCTGTTGTTTTGTTTTATTATCAAATTGAAGCAACAATCGATCATGAAACCTAATGTTTAGTGGTCACTGCCGCTCATTGATATCTGTAAGCACCTGCATACAGAACTGAGGGTTTCATCTGAAGTATTTCACAGGTGCGTTGCTACTCCCGAAAACTAAAATGGTCGCCCGTTATATAAGAGAGCCGGCAACCACACCATCGAAGCACAAGAAATGGATGTGATGGTGATACCTGATGCCAATATGAATGCCATACCTGAGTTTCGAACCTCAACCAGATTGGGAGACAGAATTTCAAATACATATTTCAAATACCGCTCTATACCCGCAATCCTTCCAAATAATGTCTGACGTGAATTTAGGTCAAATTGTTCTAAAGCTGAAAGTCGCTCCCAAATGTATGCAATCATGAATTAAGCATTTCGAAAACCATAGTCGACGGTCTTTTCCATGCGAATACTTTGAGATTTGCATCAATAAACATTCAATTCTCCCTGTGATACCGGGAACACCAGCTTAAAGCACCGGAATTGAGATTAAAGTATTGAATTTATTCGTGCACGAGAACCAAATTTGTTTTATAGTCACTTATTGTACATCATAATATAATATTTGCTAATTTAATTATAAATTTGAAGGTGGTAGAATTCGTTGCGGTTCAGTTCCGGAACAGCAGTGTAATGCGCTGCTGTGTTCAGGTGTGAAGGGTGTGGTAAGGGAGATATACTTTTCCGAGGCGTTCCATCTTAGTCCCCAGGGGTAGCAACGCATCTGTGGCTAACCTTAGATGAAACTTTGATCTTACCTAGGGTCGATTACAGATGTCCATGGGCGGCAGTAGCCACTTACCATCAGGTGGGCTGCATGCTCGTTTGCATACTAACATACTATAAAAAAAACTGATACAATTACGAAATAAGTATGTATATGTTCAAATGATTTTTGCTACATAGTACGTGTATATAAATATAGGGTATCTATAGAAAATAAAAAATAATCTATTGATTGGCACAACACACCTCGCGATTATTTTTTTATCAATATCATACGACCTGGATAAATTTTGGTTTATTATGTTTTTCGGATTAGAAATATCGTTCAAAAAGAAATATTGTAATTGTAAATTATTTAGGCATAAGATATTTGGTTTGGTTGGTATTAAAAAAACGATTGCATATTTTTAATGTAGGAGACACAATTTACAATAATCATTTTAATCAATTCTTTAATTTATCTTTTTGTTATTTCTTACTGGCACTTAATTTATTACTGGTATGCATGAAAAGTAAACATTTGAAAAAAGAACGAAAAAGAGAAAAACAAATGAAATGCGACGTTCCCTCTTTTTGTGAATCTGATTTGCAAGTTTATTACGTAAATATTCGTTTTATGATAAAATCGCAAATTGGTGAGTGTTTTATGTATTAAATTAAATTTAACCCTGGAGGAATGTTACATTATATTATTATAACATTAGTTAGATTAGTAATATGAGCGAGTGAGAAGTTTAGTTTATGTTATCTATGTTTAGTTTATGTTATCGTTATTTATTATTTAATCTTGTCGGTCAGTGCAGGTCCACTTAATAGTAGCTAGATATTGCAGCTGTCGTGTCAAAAGTCGTGTCAAGGATATTTCTAAATTATTTAACGTGTATTGAACGAAACACGTTTAATAATTTAGAACTTTCCTCCAACTTTATTATCAAAATATTTGCTAGCGTGTGAGTACCACATCATAAATCTATGTTGCAAATAAAAAAAATGCAATGAGGTGTCCTCAAAATGCAAACAATAGCTTTAAATTCTTAAAAGTTAAGGTAAGTACTTAATTTTGAAACTTACACTTTGAAGGTGGTAGAGCTCTTTGTGATTCGATTCCGGAAGCACCACCGCCACACCTATTTCTGCCTAATAACAGCAGTGTTATGCGTTGTCGTGTTCTGGTCTGAAAGGTGTGGTAAGGGGGACATACTTTTCCGAGGCATTCCATTCTAGTCCTCAGGGGTAACAACGTATTTGTGATTAACCTTCGGTGAGTCTTTGATCTTACCTAGGGTTGACTACAGATTTCCATGGGCGGCAGTAGCCACTTACCATCAGCCATTTTATAAACTCATATATGTTATAACTAACATACATTTATCTTTCCATGTAACTGTGTCGAAATATCGACAAAAAGAAATTCAAAACCGCATATCGGGAGTATCCGTAACATATTAAGTATACACCATCAAGTAAGTACCATCCTTTTGTTTTTGTTTTTTTTTCTGTTTTCTTTTTTTATATTTTTATATCCTAGCATAACTCGCATCACACAGAATAATCTAACGACAGATAATACATTCGTTGTGTAAAAACTAATAAATGTGTAATAAATATCCATCTAGTCGTGTAGGTTACAGCCGCTGCTGAAGAAGGGGACGTACATACGTATTTTTATGCATTTGCTTGAAAACATAACCCGTTCTTTAACGCAGTTGAGTAAAGACTAAATAATAACCATTTTTATCATATACCATTCATTTATTTTAAAAGTTTATTTAATAAGCTAACGTTTAAATAACCTAAAGAAAAGCAAACCTCAACATTTAAAATCTTTATCTTTATTAAATAACTCTCCTTCGTTTCGTAGAATATTAGGGTGTATGGATGTCACCATTATATAAATTCCACCCACCTTAATGTTCTAGATAAAATGGAGTCTTAACGCAGGAGATAGGTAAGTAAAAAATCATGTTACGAAGTATTTCCCGAGCTATATTGATGGAGTTTTACTTGACACAATGTCATATTATAATCGGTCTTTTGTATCATACATGATTTATGAGAAAAAATATGTAAATAAAATGTTGTTGAGTGGGGTATATAACAAAGATATACAGTCTAATAATATTACAATAATCACGTTAAAATCAATAACAAATATTTAATTGGTTATTTAAAATATAACTGTTAGTAAGTAAGTTCTTTATACTAATTGCATTTACAACTCTGTGATACAACTACGTGATTTAAAATTAAACATTAAATAAATTTTGGAGTAATTTCCTCAGCTTCAGTACAACCGGCCATGCACGATGCTTTGCTCGAATCACGACACTCGCACGCACACACATACGTGTCTATGACCGAAAGAAACGCTTTTTCTTACAAGACAATTTCTATCATACAACTCCTACCGCAAATGGCTTCATATAATTTCGTTTCAATACTCCTAGTTTATATAATCGGAGGAACTTTAATACAAATTCTGTTATTATTTCTCCACTAAGTAACTTCAACTAAATTTCGTTAAGGCTGGAGATCTCAGCTAAAGTTAGTTGAAGTTAATTGTCGATAAGTCAAACGAATATTTTATGTGTAACTAGCCTATACCTGCGGCTCCGCCTGCTTCAGTCACGTTTACCACGATAATAAGTATCCCATGCATTAATCCAGGTCATAAACAATTATTGTAATGTAACCGTTGCAATCGTGACAAAACACTTCTCTGCAGACAATTCATTTTACACTCCTTTATTGTGTAGACAAGAACACGCGACGACTTGTGGTTCGATTCATTGGCCATTTCCGCGCCGTGAGCTGACAGATGCGGACTATGCAATCCGCAATGCACGGCTCAATACACAAGTGCACGGTAAGCTCACTTAATACCAGATATTCAAAGACGTATGTTAGTCTTTGTTCAGATTTAGTTTGCAATAGGCATTCGTTTTATGTATTTTGTCAGGCATTTCAGAAATAGGATTACAAAAAAATAAAAGATGCTCTTGTCTTATAATTCATTTAAATTTTTGATGCTAACTATTGAAATTTTAATAACAGGGTTTAATTTTAATACAAAAATATTAAAAGAGATAACAATATCTAATAATATTTCTAATCAGATTTGTATTTATGGATCAAAGTATTCTTGAAGAAAAACTGCATAATTCAACACAATAGCGTGTGGGTACTCATATGTATTGAAAAAGTTAAAATCATCAGAAACAACCACACTTTGGGTGTTTGAATTGGTTTTCAAAGTGTTACCTACCGGAATTAACAAGTGTTCTAGTTTGGAAGAATCTATCTGGGTACTCCCTAATATTCTGATGGTAACCTCCATATTCATAACCTATACTTAATCTATACGTAACTTTATTTGAAGGCAACTGATTTTTAATATTCCTTAAAGCCTCATTGTCCTTTTTTCAAACAGTGTAATAATAGACGACCTTATTCGCAGACGAACCATTTAGAAAGTTTTCTGACCGACTGAATCCTCTTTAAAATTATATAGATATAAGCGTTTTGTACATTATTGGCTTGTTACTTTGGTAGTGAATCTACCTTAAAAATATAAAGGTTTCATATTCTTGTAATGTATTTCCATTTGAAGTTTATATGATTGGTAACTAGCTAATTTTTATTACTTGTCAATAACATGAGTGTGTGCTTGACATCATAATCAAAATCGTACGGAGCTCCTTACCTTGTGACGAACTTCTCTAAGTCTAGGTTGTGAACAGTTTTTGACTTAAGAGTATTGGTACTGTGTTATTTTCCTATTATTTTAGAATAAATTATGTTATTGTAATTACTCTTATCTCATTCTAAATTATTCTGTGGAATTATTTTAAAGTATATTTTAAATACCTTGGCTTAAAATCTACTGAGAGGTGTAGGTAGAATATTTCTTTAAAACATTCGTTGTTAAGGATTGATTTATTTACTCCTAAGATTGGATAATGGGAATTCCATTAACTACTTTAAGCATGTTTCTTCTTTAGCTCGTAGTCATGCGCCTATTGTCGTTTGACTTCTGTTAGCTACGATAATTTATGTACGAATAATAAGTAGGCACATAATAGAAAAAATATATCAACGCACTTTAAAAATATTAAGTAAATTAAACACGTCAAGTCCATACCTATAAAAATAATCCAGTGCATCGGTGGCCCAGTCTGTCGATGGAATTTACTACGGCGATAGTAACTACAGACCGTGGGCGGCTGACGGGCCGTTTACCCCGACGGCTGCGTGTCTGCACCGGTTAACAGCTGGTTTCACTGATAATGCCGAAGCGAGTGCTAGCGAGCATTGCACACGATCGCGATAGACCAAAGGCCGGGTGCGTAGTGTTTTGTTTACGAACGGTGCGCGAGGGCGGGCGGCGCGTAGTGGCGCGAGTCGCGACCACCGCGCTCGGCGCGCAACAGATCAACAGATACGTCGAGTACACGACGCGGGCGGAGCAGGCGTCGCGCGGCCGGGCATGCCGGGGTGCCGGCGCGCGCTGATCGCACGCCGCGCCCCGCGCCCCTCTTGTGATTCTGACGTCACCACTGAAAACCTAAAATTCTCACGGGTGATTATTGTGCACCGACTAAGGTTGCCCTCTCAGGTCCTATCCAATGTCATGTGATCTTTTCAACTTTATTTGGTCAATCTTGATATGAAAAAATGGGATATACATAGTTGATTATTTTTAAAAGTTTCATTGAAATCCTAAACTTGACTTACTAATAAGCACTTGACTTCATAATAATAATTTATCATTTGTCTATAACTGAAGATGTTAGAGGATAAAAACTATTTTAAAAATAAATTTATATTTAGGTCGGATTATAAACTTTATACATAATAGTTAATAATTATAAACGAAAAAAGATAAAAACTGTAAACCATTTTAATTAGGTACCATTGTAAAACTATTTATCAAAAAATACTTTTACGAGCAAATTGCAAATTTAGCCGACGTCTACAATAAAAATCTACAGAGCCTACGCAGAGGCTATACCTACTAGATGCTTACTTTATTTCCTTCCGAGCAGTTTTATTCTGTTATTTTAAATGAATCTTCGTAGACAAAGTGAGCGACATGATCCAATTTAAGCTTGTTTGTCCCGACAAAAAAGTTTAATCTCGATGTAGTTAAGCAATAAAGAGTCACTGTGAGCAGGGTCTAAAAATACGTCGGAGGGCACTTAGGATTTTAAAAGTATGTTGGACAAACAATAGAAAGTGAGAATTTAAAAGGAGAGTGTCCGTGACGGCGCCGCCGAGTCACTATGCGCAATAAACTGCTTTTGTCAGACGTTTAATCCACTTGAGACTTTGTAGTCCGCGAGCAACGATCTGTACAGAGTCGGGAAACGAGTAATAAGGTCGAAAATGTCACTTCCGCTGATATAGTGTTACACGTAAGATAGTTCAAATATAATAAAGAAATTAAAATAAAAATAGTTCGTAACATTCTATCATCTGCATAGTGAATAGAGCATGCAACCCACTTTGTGGTATGTAGTTACTGCTGCTGACGGATATCTGTAATCAATTCCAAGACGACTCGCGTGGCGGAGCGGTCACAATACCGGTCTGACTTACAGTGGGTCTCGGGTTCGATCCCGGGCAGACAAAAATCTGAATGATGAGTTAAGATTTCTGTTCTGGGTCTGGGTGTTTGTGTATTCGTCTTTATGTGTCCATGGCACACGACACAGGAGAAAATCCTAATGTGTGGGGCTATGAGTGTAGAAAGCGTGATAAGATCATAATATTTACTGAGGTTGGTCATAGATGTTTTGCTACCCCTGAGAACAAATTTGGAACACCTCGGATAAGTATGTCGCTCTAACCACAACTTAACTCTTTAGATAAAATAATGAGCTATCGTTATTTTATCTAAAGATTTATTGAGTAAATAAATATTCTTTGCTATAGAACCAAAAATTTAAAATAGAGGATAACTGAAAAAAAAACATCTTTGACTAATCAATTCGTATTTTTCACAACATTGTGTCAAACAAAGTTAATTAATTTTGTGTGCAATCGTGCACCAAGCTGTTTTCCCAACACAGCTAATAATTACACGTTGGCCGCAGACGGTGCTTACTTGAGACTTGTTTGTTCGACCGTTCGCGAAAACTAATTTCTTTAAATCAAGAACTCTAGAACAACTGGGACAAGTAAAAAAACTGCCGAGATTTTCTGTTATAAAAGCAAGAACAAGGTTTTCTGTTATAGTGCGAATTGTATGAACTTCTGGAATAATAAAGCATTGTTTGTAATAATCATAGTACATATTTACAATGTAATATGTACAGACCTACACGTTATCGTTTATTTTGACATACTAAATGTATGTGAAATAATATGGATTTATTAAATACTAGGATGGATTTATTAAATACTATTGTATAAATAGATATATACATCATCAACTCTTTTTAAGCTTGCTAGAGGTAGAAAGTAAAATAATTTGTTAATACACACGTATTTACTCATGAAAGAAATTTGTTGTCCAAATTGCATACAGTTAAGATGGGTAACTTTGAATTTTCTAGTAACTTTCAATAAAGCTTGTTTCATTTTTCCATCTTTTTTAATAAGAGTCCAATGTTACCCATGATAATAAAGTTATCAAAGTTCAAGGATTTTTGTTTTCTTAAATAGTTCTGTTCAAAGATACCCAAAACTTAAGATAACTTTGAATGATCTCTAAAGCCCAATTATATATCATTATTTATTTATTGTAAATACTCGGCAAAACAGTTAAAATTTCAGAAATTCGCTATAAAAGGACATTAATTATTCAACAAAACATATAATGAGATTATTCCAATGTTTTATATTTTAAAAAATCTGAGGAAATCGTTCGAAGTTACCCAACTTCACCTTGCTTCGATGGCTTCAGTAGTTCAGGCTCTATAATGACTAATGAATTTTGCCTATACTACCTGTACCCGCGGTTTCACCCGCCTCTTATCTATCCCACAGGAAACGAACATTTTCCGGGATAAAAAGCGTAAGTGATTCAATAACATTCAGATTTGTTAAGCTGTTCTGAAGTATTTCAGTAACAAATATTCAAGTAAACTTTTGTAATTTATAACAGTAAAAATAATAATAAGTAATAAAAAGGATCTTCGTAAAGATCTTAGATATAAACCAAGTATTTAACACCTATTTATTTAGTACATAAAGAATGAACTCGATAACAGCGCCACCTATATGATTCAAGTTTCCTCACCCGGCCGAAACCAACCCTATATGCTCACAAAATTCATTGAAATCGGTTAAGCGGCTTCTGAACTTACCGCCTAACGTTGATACATTATCTACATACATATAATTATTATATTCACGATCATAATATAATAGTTTATTATTAATTTTTTATCAATTCATTTCGGTTATCGTAATGTTTAATTTTGAACATCACTACAATATGTTAAAAATAAATTAATTGAATCTATCGAGTCTAAGTCATAATAACTTCCAGTTTCATTATTAGAATTTTGTCGAATAGATTTCATGTATTAATCCACATCAGGTATTCAATGTAACAGTTCAAGGCTCCGTAGCGTATGTTAATTACTTTTAATCTTAATAAATTACTCGTAATCTTAATAAATTCCATTTGCTACATGGTAGAATTGGTACGTTTCGACGATTTCTTGCTAAGCGGTTTTTGTGTTTCGTTAGAATGGATGCCGGATTGCCTATAAAGCGACCAGGCCTAACCCTCCTCCTTGCCTGTGATTCCGGGATTAAAATAAGGCTAAGGTATCCCCAGCCTTTCATAAGAGGCGACTAAAAGGGGTTTCTTGGTTGGGGGCGGCAAGAAGGGAATTCCAACCGTCCTGCCAGGGGCCCCGGGAAGGACGGCGGTATGTGTGGTCGCATACCATCGTAAATACCAGACGATGCGGTGGGCCCTGCCGCTTACCTGGATGAAGTCCGGTGGGACAACGCGCTCAGAGGATTCCGGTTACATTCCATTGAAGATCCCGAAGTCCTCTTCGCAACGCTGAGGACGGCCACCGGGGGGTTTTAGTGCAGTACAAATCCCATATATCCTGGCATCGGCATTTCTCCCATGGCGTCAAGTACCTTTTGAATATTTCTTCCTCGATAACAAAAAAGGCTTAAGTGGTCAGGAGCGGCAATATATCTCTAATTAACTTTAGGTGGAATATCTGTTGTATATAAAAGTTGTTACAGATGTCCATGGACGGTATTACTGTTCCGACTTTATAAAAGATAAAAAACAGAGATGTTTGCTGTATTTTAAAATATATATATACGAGACGTTCCAATTTAGTCTTCAGGGGTAGCAACTCATATGTGGCCGACCACAGTTAGCACTTTAATCTGAAGTTGATTAAATATGTCTACAGGCAACAGTTGTAACTTCCCATCACATGGACTGCATTTTTGTTTGCCTTATTTAAAATAAAAATAACAAAGATTCCCTACTCTGTTTCGATCTCAACTGTAAAGTACAGATCTGGGGCGCCACACTCGTAAAAACACGCATTATACAGCACATTGTCGTTTTATTTTCCAACGTAACAATTGTATAATGTGAAATAGTTTTCTAAGATGATAGGACAGAAATAGAATTTATTAGTTGCATTTGTTCCCATCCGTGTTGTAGTAATTGAAGGAAATGGAGGATCCCGGTTACCTCTTTTTGTTTTCATCTTAGTACCCTTAAATCAAAAGTGGCTCAACGGATTATTTTATATCCTTACGTAAACCTTCGATAAAAAAGACGTGATTTCATTTATCTATGTATACGCAAGATAAATTCCAATAAACTACTTACGTTCGAAGTGAATCGAATTGACAATTGATAGATGGAATTAAGACTACGAATGCTACGATACAATGGTTAAGTAAATTTGGTGGTTGGCGTAGGTACTACGTAGAGGCGCGCGACCTTTGGCATTTTCTAAATTGCGCTACAAGTTCCACCGAACGTAGTTTAGTGTTACCTCGTGCAATAGCTTGAAATAATTTAACTTTGAATATTTTAACCACTTGTCACGGTACGTACGTACGTACTTGTCACGGTACGTACGTACGTACTTGTCAATAGGTATGTACGTACGTTTGTTAACTGATTTGATTATTTATTGTCCGCGTTCCTATTTTAGATATACTTCTTAGTTCATACAAACAATATTAAGCACTTGTTATTCAAAAATTGTGGTATTATTAAGTTTTTACAGCGATGAAAATGTTGTGAACCTTCAAAACTTTGCTGAATTCGCCGTGGCAGAGGCGCGCAACCTTTGACATTCTGCTCATGTTGCGCGAGGAGTCCTGCAGAACAAAAGGTTTAGTTTGACTGCCGCGTCGCCGGGTCCCGCTATGAATAATTAAACCGACCCATACTTTTGAACTCTTATTTCTTAGATTCCCGTACTGCCATGATGTCTTCATATTCAGTCTTGGCAAAACGAGGTCCGCTCAAATTCTTTATTTGTGTTATTTTTATGATTTTGAAGTATTAAACGAGCGTGCAGGCCACCTGATGGTAGACTTACCATCTATCAGTGACTACTGATAGCGATTCTACCTGAAGCCGTTCACAGATGCATTATCATTCTTCAAAACGAAGATGTTCGCCTAATATGTAGGTAAGTTAGCTGCCAAACTTCCGAAATGCAAAAACTGCTGCTCATTAGAAATAGTAGTGGCGCTGGTATTTCCCTGGTAAACCATCCTGGTTCTACTATTTTAAAAATGTGTTGCAATCGTTTTCTATGATCTTAATTTTATACCATCATTACAATTTATAACTTATGCCTGTATCAGTGCTGGACGCGGGTATACTTTCCGGATGAGAATAATTTGAAGTTTAGTTCATTGCGCTAAGAAAGTGATGATAGAAATATAAATTGGTATGGAATCGGTACAATAAATAAATTAAATATTAAATCTTACACCTATACTTAAATATTAAATCTTACACCTATACAAACAGGATCTCCTGTACGGTGCTAGACCACTGTACTACTACACAGAGAAGCAAATATCTGTAGAGTAAAATATCTTCGACGGTTGTATACCGATGTAAGTAATAAGCGTTTTACTTACTTATGTATACAACATTATATACATATATAACTACATATACCTTGTAAATATATTAAAAGATATATAAAAACCTGGTATAAAAGTTATCAATTATTAAGTAATTATTTTCAAGATAGTAAAAAAACGAGTATAAATCATGTATAATGATTATAAAAACGAATTATTATAGATAATGTACGAGTATAATGCAGTAGGTAATAACACATAATTGTTCACCATTTTAACCGACTTCTTATAACTGACACTTGAATAAACCCATTAAATTTTTATCTTTTTATTACGCAAAACTACTGTCCTAGATAACACGAATAGTAGCAAAAAACATTTAATTCGTCGCAGATAGATCGTCGATAGATTCTCATTAACACTGAAACCACGGATGCGGTTAACTGCCACTCTAATATGCTATAGGTATATATATGTATCATGTAATTTGTACTCCACTATGTCTCCCAATCAAGTTATTAGTTATTTATACCAAGTTACTTATTTCAACTTTGTAAAAGCTGTGTTAGTTTAGGCCTAGTATAGTAGCAGTAGCCTAGTGATTTGGAACTCAGACCTAGATAAGTATCCTTTTTCAAAGTTAATTATGTATTGGAAATAAATTATTACTCACTTAACGGTGAAAATATCAGCAAGGATCACGCATACGAGTTAAGTAAAAAAGTTTTTATGGGTGCCTGAAGTCTACAAACAGCACGTGGCCAGTGCAGTTGTATATGGCCTAAACGCACTGAGGAGACCCTTGCCCAGCACTGGGGTATCAATCAGTTGACAACGAAAAGCTGTGTTCGTCTTTCTGTATTCTTTACAAAGAATGAGGTAATGCAGATGAGACAATTCAAATAAGTTCTCAAGGGCAGCGATACCCCTGAATTAACTTTTTTATGTTATATTGGCAACTGAAAATACATATCTTTCTTGGACTTAATTGTCGTTCCTTTGATTTTTTTTTCTAATAATTTTTCAAGGGAAAAAGTTGTTCTGGATCAAATAAAATATTACCTACTGAGCGAGTAAATGTAGAAACCCGCCGGCTAATACGTTCATACATTTATAAAAATCGTTCTTCATTTATATAAATTACTTAACATTTACTTTAATTTATCCAACTTTCCTAGCCTTGTGCGCCATTCTATCTTAGTTTTCCGGACACTGAAGATTTATGTAATAAAATGTTACATAGAATTATTGTTAAGTTAAAGTTTTTCAATAAATTATGTTTTTTACTTTTACAACGTACGTAACGTTTCAAAAAACAGTGCTTCCAAGAATCTAATGTCACTCACTTTCGTAATAAGATAATAATTGAGCATAAGTAATTGGTTAATCTGATGGAATATTCTGGATAAAATATTAAATCAATAACAGTTAATTTTTTAACTGAGTTCTACTTGAACTTGACTTGAAATCATTACGGTAAAACATCTTTAAGGTAGTGATATGCTTTCCATTGTGAATTTTAAGTTGGTTCGAACGAATTTAAGTACGAAAATAATAAAATCACAATTATAAAATTTAGTGAAAACGGTCTTTGTATTCCAAATAGGCACGTAACATATTATTTTGCTGCAGTAGTATCGTTGGATTACTGCAAGCTTATCGATGTACAGTTTGGCCATTAATTGTTCTAAATCCGTTTCCTCGTATACCTATGTTACCTATATAAATACCTCAAAGTAATGAACGACATTACCTGACAGGTAAAGCTCCGACTTTAAAACATTAAATTGGACCATAAATTTGCTAGATTTATAGGATTCAGAGATTCGGTTTTTTTGCAATTCTGAGCATAAATTCACATACTTTCATCAAACGTAAAAAAATAATAATTAAAACGTTAAATAACAATTAGTTCTGCTTTG
The DNA here is from genome assembly GCA_002930495.1 of Cecropterus lyciades. Lineage (NCBI taxonomy): Eukaryota > Metazoa > Arthropoda > Insecta > Lepidoptera > Hesperiidae > Cecropterus > Cecropterus lyciades. Next base: position 326,315 of record MOOZ01000060.1, on the reverse strand, counting down.
AAACACTCATAAATATATATACACACACACATTGAATCGGTTCATCCGTTTTAAAAGGAATTCAAACAAAAGCTTCCAATGTGTTTTGTCGTTTTGCTATGGGTGCAGCAATGTTATATCTAATAATACATTTATATTATTATAGTAACTTTATAATAGATAGTAAAACGTTTAAAAAATAAGTTTTTAATAACGTCATTTAGATTTTCGTATTTTTCTCAGAAAACATTTCACTTGATATCTTATCATGAGGTGCATAAAAATATTGGTCCGTTAAGCATTTGCCAAATTTAAAATGGCATTATAGCTTAAATATATTTTAACAAGCAGACACACGCGGCTTCACCCGCGCTTAAAAAATGCCTAATAATGTGAATGATTTGGTGAATTGAGTTTCTGTACATATAGAATATGTATATATAGAATTTCGACTCACTGACTTATATATCAGCGGGCAGCCGAAACTACTGTACCTAGAAACTTAAAATTTGGTCCAGAGGTTCCTTTTATGATGTAAGTGAGCAATAAGAAAGTTTTTTTTGGAAATTCAACCCCCAACGGGGTTAAATAACGG
>MOOZ01000060.1:278873-291982 GCA_002930495.1 Cecropterus lyciades | reverse complement strand
TATTTTCTTTAATTTATTTCTATATGTATTCTGGAAGAAATCGCTGATTAGCGATAAGACCGCCTTTTGTATTGTTTAAAATTGTATTGTCTATTGTTGTATTGTCTATTGTTGTATTTTTTTTTTATATATTTTTGGGTACAATAAAGTGTATTATTATTATTATTATTAGTCACGCTTGAAGTTAGAAAACTTCAAAACAAACAAGATCAAAATAAGTGTTTTTATGGGAAGTATCTAATAATTAAATTACCAACGATTAAACGTTAAAAAACGTTAAATTCTTAACGATGTTTCTATTACATCGTTTTTAAACGAACGAGCCGGATGTAAATCGATGAATGAATGAATGAATCCTTTTCCTTTTCAAAGTCGATTAAAATGAAACCTAATGATAATAAACCTTAGATGATTATCAGTACATACTTAAATACGTACCCGTAACCCTTTTAAACGTTGAAAACACCATTTCATTTCCGATACGATCATAAAGCTTCACCGGTCCATACCTACTCGGATAGATAGATTATTGTTTTCTCGAATAGGTTCATTTGGGGCGTTCCAATTCCCAAATTAATCAATTCTGGATCCGTTACCGTAATTGGATACAAATGGAAACTGTATGACACAGAATAATGTACGTTTGTGAAAGGTATTAGTAATTAATATTGCTGATGTTCGAATGTAACGTGTACAAGAACAGCATGTCAAAATATTTAAACAGTAGATTAATAGCTAGCAATGATGGCCTAGTGGTTTACTTTCGGCCTGTGTCTTGCGGTCCGAGGTTCGAATCAAAGAAAACTTGGAGAGATAATACACGCTTAAGAATAATATAAAGATGTTAAGAATAATTTAAAAGTTAAACCACAAAGTTCTAACAACACTTTGTGGTTCGACTTCGGGAGCATCACCGCCACACCTATTTCTGTCTAACAATGGCAGTGATAAGCACTGCTGTGTTTAGGTCTGAAGGGTGTGGTAAGAGAGACATACGACGTTTGGTCCCTTATCCTCTGCTGCGGTAGCAACACTTCTATAGCCGATTTCAGAGAGAACTAAATCGTAAATCTTATGACGGGTTGATTACACATTTTCAGGGGCGGCAGTGAACACCTATTATTTATCAATTAGTAGTGTCCGACCGAAGGTCGATTTTTGGCCGAAGACCAAGCCTAAGCCGATTATTCGGCTATCGTCCCAACCTTTGTCTGAAACCAAATGTTTAATAATCGCAAGAAAATCAGTTCCAAATTGTCCTAAAGTTAATAATATACTAATTAGAAGAACCTCTATATATTAATGTTAATGTTGATTATGTATAAATAACTTGTATAGCTTACAAATGTATACATCTTGTATAGATTACAATTACTTTGCAACTTGTCAAAACACCATTTCGAAATAATGTGAATTTTAAATATAACTGGCAAATCAAGCCCACTGCGAAGTGTGCGCTTACCTCTGCGCTTTACAATGTCAAGCGCGGTGTACTGCATTCGCTACAGTTTCTTCAATTTTTTTCCTTACTTGAAACGAAGGTTTCGCCGAAGGTGGTATTTTTGGCCTAGTTTACGACTAGGCTAAGTTGTAGCCGAAATTTCGGTCGGACACTATCAATTGGACATCATTCTCGTTTCTTTTTCAATGTTATAAACAAATTCAAAAGATAAACACGTAAATGGTTTAAGACGTCATCTAATTGTCTAGAAGGCATCCACAGAAATAGCATCATATTGTCTCCTCCACAATTACAGTGAAGAAAAATTGTGCAACACAGCGCAACGTTGTATAAAACTTCATTGTTTTAACTTTTAATGATGGCTAACGACGTCGCGTTAGGTGGGTGTTCAATGTCTGCAGTTTCAGCTTTGAATTATGTCTTACGTTCGTATTCCGTATAAGTATCATATTGAGTATATAAAACCTTTGATATAATATTAAAATATTTTTACATTCTAAAATAATAAGTCGCGTAATACGGTCGGTATGGTATGAGAAACGTCTGTTAATTGTTACTTTTCAAGATATTTAGGTACGTTTTAGAAATGAAACTGTTTAAAAATAGTTGTGATTTTAAGCTCGATTAAACAAAAATGCGTCACGATAAAGAGACAAACACATAAATTTATAGAATTAAATCGGTGAAAGAATAAGCTAGAATTATTAAACAGTATTTTATAGTTTTGCTTTCCTCTTAGTTAAATATTTCCAAGCGTAAAATATATATTTATTATAAACTACTATATTTATTATTATTAAGTTTCACTTTTGACATTAGTAAGTCGCACACACCCACACTTTTTCTTTAATATTAATAAGCTTACGGAACCAATTTGCAACTACGAAATATTACTTACATTATTTAAACGATAATATTTCAGCATGAAACGCGCCCAAACGCGGCAAATTAAAGCAATATTTAGTAAGACGTACATATAATTTTAATTAAAGCCATTAAGTATTGTTCCTCCGTCTCCAACCACACGTGGTTTGTTTCGATCCCACACTTAGTAAATTCCACCTTTAAACAAATTATTTGAGCGAAATTTATTTACGCTAGGTATTGTTTTTAAATAAAATAATTTATAGATGGTTTTCATAATCATCAGTTGTTATTATGATACAATATGCAAAAAATAGGAGTGCACACGTATTTTTTCATTGTATAAATTATTCATACATATCATTAAGATGATAATTCCGCTGTCTGTATAGAGCATATATCACTATAACTAGTACTCGGTCCTCGAAAAATATTTCGAGGACCGAGTACAAGTTATAGTTTTTTATTTTTTTGTATATATCTTACTTCTTTAAGACAACAAATGTGTTAGTTTTCAATTTCCAATCTTGTAAATTTCAGAATGAAAGCTGCACTGATTCTCGTTGTCCTGGCGTGTGCCTTGGCGCTGGCGTATGGTGACCTGGTCTGCGGATCAAGTTACTGCAAGCAAAATCCTTGCACCAATAAAATTGCTTCAAGCAGTTGCCGCGCACCATCTCAGTACCGTGCCAACCACGCCGGCAAATGCGCTTGCTGCCCGGCCTGCGTCACCCTCCTATGTACGTAACTTAGACGGGGATAGAACGCTTTAGAAATCAAAAGGCAAAATCGCTGCAAATATTTCTACCTTATAACAACAGTGCTTAACGTTCTGGTTTTAAATGTGTGGTACGGGATAATTGTCTGTATATCTCTTATCACACTTCGACTTACTTATTCGAAGCGTTCTAATTTAGACCTCAGTGATAGCAACGCATCAATGGCCAGCAGTGGTACTTGCTATCAGGTGCACTGCATTAACGTTTTCTACTTTTACATATTTAATAAAATATTATATAGGTCAGTCTTAATTGGATATCATTTGCGATGTTCAAGTTTATTAATATCGCCCTACTTTTAGTTTCAATTTAAATAGAGATCATGTATATTTCTCGCTCGTTTATCTATGCGTGTATCATAAAATCTATATTAACATGAAGAATACATCACAATTTGACTCTATTTCACTTAAAACTAATATAATCCTGAGTATTTTAGGTAGCTAGTAAAAGGACTATAGTTATTACAACATTACTACATACTGTGCTTGGAATAAGTTGCCTTGCTGCAGATGGATCTGAATAACGTCTCCACTTATCTGCTTTTAAGTTATCCTATATACTCTATAGTACTCTAAATTACTCTATAGCACTCACAGATGTTCATTGAAATAAGTTAAGCTATTACAGCGATAAATTTACGAATTTGCTTCACATGATTTTTACATAACAAGACAGAAACAATATAAAATCAGTACGCTCTATTTCAGAAGATAACCTTGTACAAGATAAACAAACAACACTGGTTTACATAATAAAGTAAGATGGATGTGGAAATGCTCAATAACAATTAGATCTATTTGCCCAAACAAAAAGTGTGTCCTTATCGTAAATACAAAAGTAAATAACATAATGACGCTTATAAGAACATTTTTTCTGCTTCATTAATTATCGTGTACGACTTAGCTTACCAAGACAAGTCTTCATATTTATATATAAGCATATATAGTTTTTGAAGGTGGTAGAACTCTTTGTGCTTCGACTCCGGAAGCAACACCGCCACACCTTTTTGTGCCTAATGACAGCAGTTTTATCCACTTTTGTGTTCGGGTCTGCAGGGTGTGGTAAGGGAAACATATTTTCCGACGCATTCCATCTTAGTCCTAAGGGGTAGCAACGCATCTGTGACTAACCTTAGATGATACTTTGATCTTACCTAGGGTTGATGTCCATGGGGTGGCAGTAGCTACTTGCTCGTTTGCTACCTCCATACATTAAAACTAGTATGGTAAAGAAGTATACTTTTAACAGTTTAACCAACCAATAACGATTAAATATGTATTTTTCAGCTGAGGGAGCCGCTTGCAAGGCTTACAGCAAGGAACTGGGAGAGACTCCATCCGCCGTATGTCACGAACCACTCATCTGCTTGAGAGGCGTCTGCACTAAAGTCGCTCCTAGGCATTAAATGTTCACCCTTATATAGTAAATGATAAAACTATGTACGATTTTTCAAATGTTCTTCAACCACATTTAGAATGATCGTATTTTCAATATTATAATCACACCAAAACGATCTACCTTTTTAATTTCAAATTAATATTTATCCTTATTAAACAAGTGTAAAGACAATGTATGAATAGAAAAAATATATGAAAATAATAAAAAGGAGATCTGGAAACAGTTAATACGAGTATAAGTATATTATGGTGGTTTTAAATTTATTATTATTTTTTACAGAATTAATATAACCTATATTATTAGAACTACAAAGAGTATAAAAAGTTGTAGAGGAAATGTTATAATAGTTTCTAATTTAAACTATCACAAAGTATACCACCTATTTTTAGTTCAACAACCATTACTGATGTTAAATAGATTTAACATTTCTAACCTTACAACAATATTTGTATAGGAACGAAACCGTTTTCTTACCAAAGCCAATTTACATAACTTCTCCAGATATTTACATAACAGAATAGTATTAAAGAGAATGGTTTCGCTTATAGATACTCTGTAAAGAACTGTTGCCTTTACTGAAATAGAAGCTAACAGAAAAGTTAATTTTAACAAAGAGCATTGAACTAAACGAATATTATAAAACAATTGAGCAAGGTACTTTTTTGACACGCGGTAATTAGATCTTTTTACACACTTACGGTTTCCTAACTAGATGTCCTGATTACATATTCAAAATCAAAAACCTACTCTTCACTTTATATACATTATATTCGTTCTATATTTTTTTATGAATTCAAAATGCTACACGATCGATTATTTTTCGTATGGGAAAATGGCGTTCGTTTCTACAACTGTACTTTGACATTGAAATTAGGAATTTGAATTTAATTTATTTATATTATTATTATTTTTGCCTGATAACAGCAGTGTTGTGCGCTGTTGTGTTTTGGTCTAAAGGGTGTGGTAAGGGAGACATACTTTTCCGAGGCATTCCATCTTAGTCCTCAGGGGTAGCAATGCATCTGTGGACAATTTAGGTGAGACTTTGATCTAACCTAAGGTTGATTACAGATGTTCCTAGGCGGGAGTAGCCACTTACCATGAGGTGGGCTGCATGCTCGTTTGCTACTTCCGTGCTATAAAAAGAAAAATAAAGTTAATTGTCATGCGGATTTCCGAATCGAAAGTCTCTATAATTAACTCGATGAGACAACGGAGGTGCCAAAGCTTAACCCGCGATAGTCACTCCGGGTGTTCACATGGCTACTTTGGTTTACATGACATGAAACAAAATATGCGAGTGGCTATATACACCAAAACCGAACACGGGTACAAAAAAACGTGTTAATTAAAAGCGTTTGATACTCTTGTAATTCGCAAACGCAAACGACATCATTTATTACGTATGTTGCCTTAATTGCCTTGTAACACTGAGCCTCATTTGAATTACTTGTACGCCTAATTGTTATTTCATTAATAATTATATTGTTTTCTACCTGATCGTATCCGTAGTGCTCTATTATAACATGTTATCGAGTTAACATAAAGGCACGCATAAAATCAACATAAAAATTCCTTTTTACATCATATTCTAGAGTTACTCGGAATGTAGGTTGTCGCATTTGTTAAAAAAGATGCAAAAACATTTTTTTTCGTACTTAAAGTATCCTTATGTATTACCAAATAATTCTATTTGATTAAATATAAAGAATAGTATCTGAACAAGTAACTATATAAAATTATCTGGTCTTGTTTCAATGAATTTTTAAACTTTATTCTCTTACACATTGTTAAAGGATAGGTACAATTCTAAGTCTATAATTTTACACTTTTATGATATTCCACTTTGCAAACAATATGCAAGTCGTATGTAGTAGTAGTATAGTAGTAGTATGCAAGTAGTATGTAGGGTATAGTGGTCAAAATTACATGAGCGGGTATTTTCAATGGCTATGTCCATTTTATCAGTTGGTGACAACCGGTACCTAAACCCTTTTCTAGACATTTTGGGTGTTTAAAAACTTCCGACAGACTGCACTTGTTTGCCCATTGTTATCACGTCTATACTCAAGTATTATTAGTTAAAAGGTGATAGAGTAGTCTAACGGGGAAGGTACCAACGCTAAACCTATTACTAAGGACATGCACTTCTTGCAACTCTGTGAAAAGCTGTGGATACATACGAATGCGATCACTGCAGTCGTCACGAGTAGCAACGCATCTTTGATAGGTATCGGGTACAACTCTTATTCTATATGAAGTTGGGTACCGATACAGATATACGACAGTGACCACATACCATCAAGTAAGGTGCGTTGGGGTAATATCGGAGCAGGGGTAAAGCCGTATATTTGAAATTGTAGACCAAATTAGCAAAATTTGATCAAATTGGTGACTTCACATATGACATCATGAAAATGATGTACATGCTTGAGATAGCGGATTTTTATAGAGATGGCCTAATTCGGCTACAATTTCAATAGACGGATATTACCGCAGCTCCGGTATTACCCCAATGCGCCTTAGGTCTCGTTTGCTACTTTAGTCATATAAAACGTCATACTGGTTCTACCAGCTTTCGTATTATATCATTGACGACCCACGTGGTGACCACGTGAATGATGAGTTTAGATTTCTGTTCTGGGTCTGGGTGTTTGTGTATTCGTCTTTGTGTGTGTCCATCGCAGCCACGACACAGGAGAAAAGAAAGCGTTTGTATTTTATATCACAATCGCAAAATATGTAAAAAAGAGACCTTTGAGAAATTTATGGAAAAATTTACAAGTTATAATTAAGTTCTGATCTTATTTATTTTGATAACCAAGTTCAATTCAATTAACAGTAACTTAGGTAGGATTTCCTATGATTTTCCATTGGAACTTATTAATACCGAGTCGCACTTAGCTCAGAACCACAATCTGCACTCTCGCTAACGATGTTCTTTTCATGGGCATTTTATAGAAGTATAAAATGACCTTAAAATGATCATGTGGTGAATGGAGTCGCAATGTTATTAATTCCAGGGTAGTAAAGCTTACTTCAAACTTTTCAATAATTGTTAAAAAAACCTTTTATGCATCATTTTATGTTGCTTTTCGTTGATATTCCTTCTTTCTTATTCCTTAGATTTATTGATATACAATACAGGTAGATGACATTTATATTGTCATATAAATCGTAAACCGCCTTCACAGGTAAGGTATGAGAAAGTTTTCCATCCATCTATCAACCTTTTGAATTTCACTGCAGGTAATAGAGATTTTTGCAAATAATTCCCGCGCCTTGCATTCGCGCTGATGACCGCACTAGCTGTTAATATTACACAGTACGATTCCCCTGCCGATCTTTTGGACTTTTTCCTTTGGTCATCTTCTATTACATCCACGAGAAGAAAGAGAGTGGTGCTTTTGAAGACCGACACCACGAGGCACGAAAATTTTATACAATGACCGTTGACGTGTTTCTTTAATAGGTTGTAGCTACCAAACAAAACAGTAGTGCTTATTTTTACCCGACTGCGTCAGAGGAGGGTAATGTATTTCGAGCGTATGTATGTTTATTTGTATGTACGTTCCATTTCTTTGGCACGCACTACAGCCGTTTGGGCTTGACGGATTGTGACGTATGACATATCGTTAGAATCGTCTTAGTTTGAAAAGTGACACAGGCTATATAATAAAAAAAAAATGGCACCTAGAAATAGAGGAAAAAGGAGGATGGGGAGGGACGACTTTTATACTACTAGGACAATATGGGTATCAAATGAAAGCTAGTAAATAAACCAATCTACTTTCTACTTGACTATTTTGACAAAAACTCATGTAAGCGTTAAATCTTAGTATATTCCATTATGGACTCCTAAACTGTTGAACTAATTTGAATCAAATTTTGCACAACGTGTGCAGTTTGATCCAACTTAAAACATAGGACAGCTTATTATATCTATATAAATTACGTGTCACGTTGGTTGTCCGGGGATAACTCTTGAATAAACTGAACAGATTTCAATTGTGATATTTGATCCAACTTCAAAAATGGGAAAGCTTATATATCTATACAAATTACGTGTCACGTTGTTTGTCCCTTATGAACTCTTAAACTACTGAACCGATTTCGATCAAATTTGTACACCGTATGTAGTTTCATCTAAATTGAAAGATAGGATATTTTATATTTATAAAAATTACGTGCCACGTTGTTTATTCGCTATGAACTCCTAAGAACCGATTTCGATCAAATTTGCACACCATGTGCAGTTTGATCCAACTTGAAAGATACGAAAGCTTATCTTAATATACATAAATTACGTGGTACGTTGTTTGTCCGCTATGGTCAGCGGACCTACAACCTAAACTACTATGTATATAGGCAGGTATATAGTATAGTTATGTAACCTCGACCATGTCGTAATCTGTTGGGTGGAATTTCTGTTACATAATTTTAGGGTTCCGTACATAAAGGGTAAAAATGGGACCCTATTACTGAGACTCTGTTGTCCTCGTCTATTTATCTGTTAATTACCAAGCTGTATCTCATGAATCGTGATAGGCAGACAGTTGTTATTTTTTTTACAATGATGTATTTCAGTTGCCGCTATAGCAACATATACTAAAAGCGGAATAAAATAAACAAACATGATTATTTTGCGTCTGTTTTATAGATAAACGGAAATAGACGGAATAAGAGGAGGCATTTAGTCAAAAATAGTGCATAAACGATACATTTTGCTGTGAAATAATAACACTACAATAATATTGTATACAAAGAAGTATTGAACAGTTAAAAAAATATAATAAATATACATAGGGGAGAGTTGGATATTACCGTGCCCCTAAGAACTTGGGCCTATAATTCAGAGAGGATTTGATGTAAAGATTCAAAAAAGTAGCTAAGCTGTAGAGAATTTATTTAGCTACACATACAGCATGGAAAATATTTTTAAAAATAAAAGAAAGTAGTTATTTCGATATTTTAAAAAATGAGAGAGCATGGAATTATCAGACTGGTTTGCTAATACCTTGCCGTTTATTATAACGTAAATTTCTATGAGTTACCTTAAAAACATAAAAACAATATAAAGTAATAACTAAATTCAGATTTTTTACAGCTTGATTTTATTTTAAAGCAAGATAAATCAACTTAATAAAATATAACGAAAGATAACACAAAGTAAGATTCGTTAAGTTAACAAAAGTTATACACATACTATTTTATTAATGACTAATGTAGACGTACCTACTACATATTTTATTTTATTAATGACTAGGTAAATTAGCAAATCTTTGAATGATGTTACAATAGTCAATCACAGCTAAATAGATCGCGTATTTAATCCATTTGGGCATTAATTCTACATTATATTGCATTGGAATATATAACAGTAACAATGTGTTATATTACAACTAGAAAATAACATATGTCTTGTCAAAAATACATAATAAAGTATGCACGATACTTTGTCATACCGTTGCTGCTGCGTAAGCTAGCCCGAATCGCCTGCCCCTCTCCTCAAGCACGACCGCTTGCGGGGAGGGGTAGGCGCTTCGGGCTATGATTTTTAAGCCCTGAACAGCGCTTGAAGCGTTTAGTATTTGCAATACGTTAATGCGCGGAATTATCAGACGTGCGGTATTATCAAACTCTCCCCTAATCATTCTTATATTCCCTTGAAAGGTAACAAACAAAGGTAATTACACCAAGATTTTACATAATAGATCATGCATGTTTCGTCAAATTGGCATGATACATATACATACATACGCGGCCAAAACATAACCCTTCTTTAAGCAGTTGGGTAATAAACCCTAACATTTAGTACTGAGAACCACACCAAAAAAAAATTTAATGCCCAATGAAGTGGGCACGGGCACGTTGGTTTCAAAATGCATTGCTACTCTCCGACGACTACGATGATTGCCTCATATGTAAGTGAGCCACCAAGCTTACCCTTCCATCAAAATGCAAGAACTGTTTTACGGTAGAAATAGGTGCGGGAGTGCTACCACCCTGGTCGAACTACTCTGGCTCTACTATCTGGTACCTTACTACGATGAGAGACTGTACGTCTGTACGTTTCTGATGATCTGTACGATTCTTTCAGAGACTGTACGTCTCTGAAAGAATTATTCATCATATACACATAGAAAGTAGATATATGTTATTCGAGGTGTTCAAATTTAGTCCTCAGTGAGCAACGCATCTGTGGCTAACCTCAGGTAAGACTTATCTAACTCTTACCTAATCACCTGTGGCTAGCCTCAGGTAGTCTTCTGTCTATCTTCTATCTGTTGATTACAGATATCCAGGGTGGTAGTTTCCACTTACCATTAAGTGGACAGCACGCTCGTTTACTTCTACAAAGTTAAAGAAAAATGAAAAAATAAAAGGTCACCACATCAGTAATCGTAGTAATAGGTATCTTATGTACACAATATGTGGTCATAAAATTTTGTTTTGCGCGTATATTACTTCTATACAGCGCCCAGCATAGTACTTTATGGACAATATTCGCAGAATTATCCTATATAGTAGTGGTGTTAGTCTCGCATTAATGCGACTAGTAAAAATGTTCATTACAGGCCTTCAGCGCCTGAACGCTGTTTCCGTAAGGCTGCGTTCAGGTTCTGTGCAGAAAATATAACGAATTTAGTTGCATACATTATGTATAGTATTACTTACACGAGGTTTGTATAGCAAAAAAATATATGTACATCAAATCCAATGAGGATCTATAAAACGAATCGAATAGATTTTAACTTATTCGGTTTTCAATAGTGCATTGTAATACACAGTCTTACACGAATACTTATGTTTGATACCAATATACAACATTATTTGTAACCCGTCATTTTTTCTAAGATCTAAATAACAAATGAGCTTGCAGTGTAGGTATGCACCTGAGAGTGCCCTGAGTGTCACTGAAGCCATTCGACCGATTCCTTATAACAGGAGTTCTGTTTGAAGTCAATTACATATACGTTGCTAGTCTAGCGAACAAAAATGGGTCTTAATGTTTCTTCAGCAAATGTAAATCAACGTATAAAGTATCAATAAAAATCTAACATTTAAACATTCTGCATATTTAAATTGAATATGACAAAAATGCAGTACATTGCCACGTGAACCGAACCTAATAAGAAACGGACGATAAAGAAGAATGAAAGCTCATAAACATTTTATGGATTTCCACTGTTTGTCCCTCTCAGTGGTGCTCGCTCTACGTGCCCTCATTACAATTTAGAAAGGTGAAAATATCAAAGGAAAGAAAATTTCTTTGAAGAAGGAAGAATATTAAAAATTTATGACTTAAAATAATTACCATTGAACTCTGATCTCCCGATAACTTCAACGTAATTAAAAATTGTTGTAAGTTTTTATTGCTTTTTTTATATATTCTGAACGCCTCACTTGATACTTAGAAAATATTACCTAAGTTAAGCTAGGAATTGGTTTTGAATTTTCGCGAGGGAAATAAGTACCTATTCTACAGAAATAACTAGAAATGTACGCATTGCGTGATATATTAATAATGTTATAACATATTATAATTTATATTTTCATATATTATGTGACTTACTATTACCATATTTACGACCTCTTCAGTCAGTCATCGTAGCAATCTTTTTTTTTTTGAAAATAATTTATTAGACTTATTTATTTTTATGAAGTATAGTGGTGTTAAAAGAAAAATATTTAGTTGCCAATGCATTTTCTGCGGGACTTTTAACTACACAACATTTCCACTAGCTTTCTAGTCATGTTTACCAGCCTGTATATACTAACATCGGTATAATATTGCCTCAGGATCCTCTCGGTAAATGTTAGAGGTCGCACCTACGAGCACCGGCCTGCAAGTTATTTGTGTTAGGCGCACACAAATATTGCTATCGTGAACGTTCGCCTCTAATTTACATTTGATCGCTTTAATTATGAAAATGGCAAAGTTGAGTTACGTAAAATTAAAACTACCCCGACGACATATAACTCGGACCATATTCTCGTTGTGATAGCTTTACGGGTCATAATAGAAGGATGATAAACAGACTGAAGTAGCAATATATATGTATTGGTGATAAATCTGAGTAGCTAAGCTGACTCCTTTTTAATTAAGTTTTATAATATAACTTTAACCTTTCATATTTACCTTTCCTTTGTCGTTCAAATTAATAGAAATTTCGCTATATGTTACGCCATATATTAAATAGGTAATTTGCTTTGATGATAACTTTAGAAATACTTCGTATATTTGAACATATGTAATATTAATATTACATAGAAATCTCACAAGTAATAAAAGTACACCCTTCCAATTTACTACGCCAGGGTAGGTAGGTACCTAACCTGCCTACTTAGATGGAAAAATGAGGCAGTATTTTTCAATGTTCAAGGCCAACCAATCCCAACTGAAAAAAAAATGGTTTTCAGCTATGTTACTACCTCTGTAGTCCATTTAACTTGTTTTTTAATTAGATTATAACAGTTTTCTTTCTCAATCATCCATTACTTTCCCCTAAAATTCTCAGTAAAAGCTGAACGTTGTATTACTAATTTAGTAATAAAATAGTTTCATGAATGTAATACGTAAAGACAATATGGTCATACCA
>MOOZ01000060.1:262834-276824 GCA_002930495.1 Cecropterus lyciades | reverse complement strand
TTCAGCTTTATAATATTAGTATAGATTAATAGGAATATAATATTGATATTAGACAATTAAATAAACATAATAATTATAAAGTATTAAAACTGTTCAATAAAAATATGTTATCCAACTTAGCAATAAACCAGAGAGGTTTCTAATGGAAAGTAATAACGGTCGCCTAGGGATATTTGGCATCAGAGAAGTCGCGAATTGTTGGAATTTTTTTTAAGGAACCCCATAGAGCTTAGAGTACCCCTTAGAGCACGTGAACAGGTTGTTTTTGGCAAATCTTGCACAGTCGAAGCAAAAATGATCATGCAAACCGAACCGTGAAGGACGGCCATGAGCGAACCTGTTTTATACGTAAATGCAATGTAGGCGAATATTAAATAATTAATACATTGTTTTCATTAAAAATACTGATAGTTTCTGAATGATAGGAAGTTTCATACGTTTATTTGCACCGTATTTTTGGTATTGAATGACGGAAGCGCTGAAGATTTTCTAATAACTATGTAAATCCCATATCGCCTTGCGTCGAACCCGCATAAATGAAGGGATTATGCAAATTTTTGGGTTTTTGGACTTCTGTCCTTATCTGAAAATATACTTATCTAATAAGTGATTTATGAATATATATATTTTTTTATATTACAGAATAAATATTGGCTTAAGTACAATAAAACATGGATTTGGTGATATAACACGTGCAGCGAAGCTATGGACTTTTGACTTGGTAGTTGCTCTAGCTTTCTATCCCGGATTAAGAGTATATGCCGCCATAGGACGACTAATTGGTGACAATAAAGGTAAGACACATTTATTCAAAATATAAAAATGGATTCGCGATAAACATACTGTACTGTGTATTTTGCTATAATTTCCTATAAATAACAAGCATAAGGAAAGACAACTAAATGATATTTTTGTTGAAGGCATTAAATTTAATAATTTGTGTTTACACCAACGTACGATTAAACTGTGACTCATTAGTTATATACAAATATAGTTTACATAGTACATAGTAAGTAAATGTTAATAATAAAATAAACTGTTTATGCTTTATTCTAAATCAATTCATTAAGATATCGTAAGGACGAATTTAATATATAATGCCATAATAATTAAGTAGGTAATGAAAGAACTGATACAATACATACATAATTGTATTATATGCCCAATATAACATAAATAGACAACTACGTTACAATCTAGAAAGAGCCGACGCTACCAGAAAGGCTGTAGTTAGATTAGCCGTTGGCTTAAATATCATACCTACATCTATGTCAGAATTTTCTGTAACAAAAATCTCTACGCATTCATAAAACCCGTTCGCCAAAGGCTATTTTTCCTATCTTTGGGAACGATCTCGTTCAGAGAACGTTTGGGACTGCTACTAACCTACTTATGGTAATATGGTACCTAGATTTTATTTAGGGATGGTTACCGATCTATAAGATAAATAGTGATAGCCTTGTAACTAGAGGATTAAGGTTTCAGTCTTCTACACGTACACGCGTATTTCGATCTTCATAGACTCTAAATTTTGGAAGTTATCTGATTATTATAAAATAATTATAACTTGTTTTTACGATGAAAGTAAACATCTCATGGAATTGTTCCGTAGAAACAGTAGTCAATATGCCTGTATTTGTGAATTCTTAGAAACTTTTTGGACTATTTATAATACACGTGCCAAACCTTAAGAGCAATTTTTTCTTTTTCACGTCTAGACTTTTGATCGATGGCTGATACATCGAACTCTATCCATCTTCCGAGATTTACTCACACTTTCTAAACTTATGAGACGTAGTATAAACAAATCATGCTTTTATTTTATTATTTATGACTTTTGATTTTGTTTGTGCAAATGATTCCATAGTAATGATTGATTTGTTATTTTTTAAATGTTACGTGTCGGTATTGGTATGTGTAAATTATGTAATTAAAACTTGTCTTGAACCCATTACTGTACCATTATAAGGCATGGATCTTCTCTCAGAATACATATCTTTGAAAATTAGATGGGCGAATCTGTGTCGGACCTCCACATTGAAATTCCGAATTTCAAACCACTACGTCATCAATTTTAATAGGCTACTTAAACCATTTTATTTTAAATGAACTTTTGCTAAATTATTAATATTTAATTTATTCAAGTAATAACCATACTGCGGTTTAGTGAAGAAAACATCGCTCGATGTTTTCGCTCGAAATCGCCATAATATTTTCAAAATTGTGTGCAGTGCCTGTATCATACTATACTTTATCTAATAACCTATGACCTACGCCCTTTTCATTCTTAGATGAGACCCATGTCCAACACTGTAACAATAATAATTTAATGATGAAATTGTACACAAAATGTATAATGTTGATTTATGAGACGGCCAGTGTGTATTCATAGATATAAGGTTAAATGTTTGAAGCAACATTTTATGCGGCGTTTTCATAATTATTATACCTATGTGTAAGATTTGGGAGTAAAATTTCAAGCATCACGTTTTAACCGTCACGTTACGTTTAGATACACTTACTATAATCTACTACATTATACTTTATATGAACAATGAACTTTCTTCTTACAAATAAACATAGTATCAAACTTTTTAATTAACCAGCATTATTATTCATAACTATGCTGGTTAATTAAAAAGTCATAATTCTTTATTACTATTTTGCTTAAATATTTAAGGTTTTTTAACGGTTCTCGCATTTTTACAACACAGTATATATGTTTTAAGTATATGCTGTTATAAAATCCCGATCTACAGTAAAACATAAAATTTACCAGTAAAATCTAAGAATAAAGTTTGTCTTAATTTACCAACATAAATTAAATGGTAAATGGATAAATTTGTTAATAGCAGACGATTTTCTGGGTTTTTACAATCAAAGGTGGTAGTTGGTAGATGTTGATTTTGAATTATTCTCAAACCAACAATAAGTAGGTATTGATAATTTATTGCGTTCTTAACATTATTGGAATTGTTTACCGCTGTTAAAGGGCAGCCATCAGTCTATCCTCTTAAGGTTTTGCCCGGGCAAGGAGGGGTATCTCGAGGCCCGTAGACCTTACGCCATGCGGCGACACCACAGCCGCGTGGACGACTATCAAAGTCAATGTCAATCAATATATATGAAACTCTTCTGTTACTGAGTGACAGACAGACTGACTGACTGACTGACTGACTGACAACGCACAGGCATAGTGCACAGGCATAGGCGTATAAACAGTAAACGCTTTTATTTATTGAAATATCCTGCGTATTAAATAAACAATATAAATAAGCATATATTTAAACATATACTACAATAATTATAATAATACATAGAATGATAAATATAATAAAACAAGAACTTATTTGAAATGTCGATGGACTCATGACAGTTGCAAATAATGTTTTTGTTGTTCATATTCAAAATAGGACTATCCTGTGAGATTGAGCTGGAGTTAGTAAAAGGTCTTCCTGGTGCAACCTCCATTCTTTATATTCTCAGGTCTAGTCACTCCGTTGCACATACACGTCCCAGTGAACAACTAAGTGGATTAGTGATATATAAAGTTTTACTCGAGCATAAATTTCATAGTTCGAAGAACACTTATGTTTACATGCTTAAATGTCGTTCCATGTACATTACAATTTTAGTTATAGGAACTTGTTGCAAAATATTGCATCGAGAAATATCAAGCGAAATATTTCTCGATGCAATTTAGGTTAATGTGCAGTACATGCGAATAAATATGATCGGTTATCGCAAAAGTAACTGAAAAATCTCCTCCTATTTTGTAATTTTTATCAAAAATAACTCCTCATTAGAAAAAAAATTAAAAGCTAAAATTGTTTTATTTTTACATCAACTTTGCTGTCACAATTGTATTTCTGCTAGTAGTTTATTTTAATACGAAGAACGCATGCTTATACAAGCTGGGGTAGGTGTTCTGTAATAGAAAATCCAAACCATAAATTAACTGAACGATATGACGGCAAGCGACGCCGACGGATAAGTGTACAGATAGGGTTTAAACAAGTTTTCATTCTAGCTATTTTCCGACAAAATAAAGAATTAATAGCTCTAAAGTTTAGCTGCAAGTTCTAACGGAAATAAAATATGAGCTCGTAAATTTAGATCAGATTAAACAACTTCAAACTTTCTACATCCAAGTAAAGTTACATCTACGATGCAAGTTTCGTTTTAACATGTACTAAAGGCGTACGAACTTCAGTAAGATTGATAGATAAAGTTGAGCTCATGCGGTCTATGAAGGTTTTACCAATTTACCGCATCGCAGAGTTTATGATGACGTATACACTTTAAACTGTTGTATATTTCCGCGCCAGTAAGGTTTTCCGGCAGAAAAAACATTCTTAATAAGAATTTGTCGAAAAAAAAAAGTTCTGGCAGTTGTTGCCAAACTTTTTACGAACATAATAAGGACACTGACAAATAAAGTAATTTTGTAAAAGTTTTCACATATTTCAGAAAGTTACACTCACTGTACGAGACTTCTTTTTATTTTAAAGGTGTGATGAACAGATATACTTAAGAATACTATCTATGTAACTTAAAGGACGTACCTAATGTAACTATTTAGCCGCTCTAGGCAAAAATAATCGTTTATACCTTGAATTTTGTGCTGCCCGGGGAGCTAGCTGAATTTGATGTTAACTGTAGGATATTTATTCATTCATTTATTTATTAATTGCACGTCTATAAAAAGGTACAATTGGGCAAACATGGGGCATTGCCTGATAGCATTCTCTATTTATATATATTATATAGATATATTGAAATAAATAATTAAAGCATCCTATAAGAAAAAATATGCAAGTCTCTCGAATAACTCTAAGTACTAAAAGGCTTACACGTCGGCGACTTGATCTTACGCCCCCTTGATTAGTTCTTACATCTATACATGTCTCATACTATTTCTATCCTACAAGAGATTGGTTATAGATGGGATTAATAATCTAGAGGCACAAATGTACTAAGCTGAATGTTCTAAGTCTGCAGTGTAAGTGTAATCTAAAGTAAAATGAAATGACCAAATCTATATACTTATTCTACCCTATGACTATTAAAAACCACAAAAAAATAATAGCATATCATGATCATATTCAGAAACTGCAGACAAAATTAATAGTTTCTACCTAATTTCCCGCAGATATAACATATATCATACCCGAATAGAGCAATGATAGCCTAGTGGTTGAAACTCGGCCTCGCAATCGAGGGTCCGAGGTTCGAATCTCAGGCACGCACCGCTGGTTTTTCTAAAATGATGTGCGTATTACAAATAATAATCACTGCTTTACGGTGAAGGAAAACATCGTAAGAAAACCTGCACACCTAAGAGTTCTTTTAAAAAAAGAGTTCTCAAAGGTGTGTGAAGTCTACCAATTCGCACTTGGCCAGCGCGGTGGACTATGGCCTAAAACCCTCTCATTCTAAGAGAAGACCCGAGCGCAGCTGTGGGACAATAATGGGTTGATGATGATACCCAAATAGACACCTAGTACTTAAAATAACTTTTTAATTATGCTTCGTAGTGCGTATGTACCAGTTGAAACAAGATTGATTTAAACAAGATTTACATTTCCAATTTAATTTACAGTTGCCCGTTACATCTGGACAGCAGTTGGGGTGTTGTCTCTAGCGAGTATGGAAATCGCGCTGATTGCAATACCAGTATGGGACCTAGCAGGCAAACACCTGGCGTTAGCGTCGTGCGTTACCGTCACTTGTGAAATGGTATGTTCATATATGGTACGAAGTCGTACGGTAGTGTTTTGCCAAATTCTTTTCGGCAATGCACTAATGTGTATTTAATATATTTTACAGCTACATTCAATAAGTAAGTATTGAGAAAACGCGAATCTTTAAAGTGCAACTTATGTATAACAAATTACTTGTATTTATTATAGTTGCACGGGTCTATTTCTACGTCTACTCATTACTGTCCCGCTCCTAGGCATGGGGCTTCTCGCAAAGTGATAGATTTAGATCGAGTTTAGATCACAGTCCACTGGTCAAATTCGAATAATAATCTTCACAGCATAAATCCATTCATTAGCCCTTTAAGGTCCAATACTGAATATAAGCCTCTTCTAATGGGTGTTTTGCCAATAGTCACTGCGCCTAACATGCATGTAGAAAACCACAACGTGTATCGATAGATTTTATCCCTTCATCACCCGGCTCGGTATCTCACACCAGCCGTGACTAGTTTTTTAAAGAGTCCGCTCAGAGTATGTCTTCTTACAAAGCATTTTTGTCTTGAAAGCAATCAATGATTTCATTTCTAATACACATAATATTTTTGAAAATTTTGATGAGCATGCCTGGGACACGAACCCCGATTGCGAGGTCGCGTTTAAAACCACTGCGATCACGGCGTTTTACTATAGTAGCGTTAATATAATCAAAGAGCACACTTACATTTGACTTTCAAATTAGGTATTTAGTATTATACAGTTTAGGATATCTTACCCTTTCTTCATGGAAAATGGGACGTAAAATGGATAGTGATTAGAAGATTATATTCAGCATCCGGAATAAGGTCAGGGACAAGGTTATTACTGATATTATAATAATTATTTGTTCAATTAACATACACAGTAGTTGCTTTCATTAATCATTCATGTAATCCTCTACTTACCTACTCTCATACATAACCTAATTAATCCTAAATAATATGGGGATGCTTCAAATTAGAAATGTAGCAACGTTTTTTAATTATATTGCAAATGGATTTTAGTCGCTTCCAACTGTCATTAGAAGCATAGCTAAAAGATGTAAAAAACTACATGTCGGATTTCGTTGAGATTTGGTGTGCCAAAGCAGTTTATGCTCTGGATTTACACAAGATACCTAGTCTAATATAATTTCGATCAATAGTTCTTTTTTTTCTTTAAAAAACGCTTTCTAAACTCACAGCCCCACACTAGGATTTTCGCTTGTGTCGTGGGTGCCATGGACACACAAAGACGAATACACAAACACCCAAACCCAGAACAGAAATCTTAATTCACCATGTCTGTCTGGCCGAGGAACGAACCCGGAACCCATTGCGCGACAAACCGGCGTGCTGTACGCTCCGCCACACAGGTTGACGCGGTTGTATTATAAAATTTGTGAACTTGTACAATACAAAATATATAGTACAAATACAGGCAAGAGTAACTTAAATAGTTACTCTTTATCAGATTAAAAATAGATGAATTTTGATTATTCTTTATATCGAAGAAACAAGAAAGAATCAGTTCACCTGATGATTAGTGGTATGCTCAGTGCTCAGTGGTCAGTGCTAGCTCTTCGTGGAACAGGGGTCCTGCATGAAGAGAATCACAAATGCGTGGACACGAGGGTTGCCACCCGTAGATTATAATAAAGTATTGTACTTTATTTGGGATAATTGTACTTTATATTTAATGAGAAAAATAATATATGCGATAATACTTTATTTTGCATGATCTGGATTTAAAAAATGTTTAATCGAATAAAAATGTAAATTTTTGCAACCAAATTTTTTTATCGTCAATTGCCGATCTAGCTTTCCCCTTATTTACCGACTTCAATTCCTCACGCTCCATCGTTAAAGTTGCCTCGGGCTAATTGGTAAAAAAATAAATTGTCTCAGTCAGGACGAAAAACGAAGTTCAAATGTAATAAGAATATGAGAAATGTAATAAGAATATGTGAAATAACAGCACGTTGAAGGTTTGGCAACACCGACAATGACATCAAAGACTTTTAATCAGTCGAATATGCAATTAAACACTCAACAAAGTTCAAAAGTACAACTCATAATATAAAAAAATAATTACATGAATTTAATTCATTCATTTCTTTTGTGATATTATTATAAAAAAATGTATCTATTGTATTATATATACTGTTGACTTCTTTGAGAAGAATTTGTATAAATTAATCGCGTAGTAATATAAAATGATTGTTTTGTTAAAAGAAATCGAAATATCTTTGATATTTCGATTTCTTTTATTTTACCGTCACTTCACATGGCAGATGATTTAGATACTGCAATAATTGAAGCAGCTTCACCTGTAATAAAACTATCCAAACCACGAGAGCGGGAAAATTGGCAGTATTGCCAACTCCAACAACTATTTGCCCCTAAAATTAAACCACGCTGAAACTCGGTCTGGTTCCGTTCGACTTTTTTTCATTCACCTCAATTTTAACTACATACCATACGGCGATTCTTTTTTTACATATTTCCAAATACTCGTAAAAGTATATGGCTGAGCAAGTTAGTGTTCCGAAAAAGTTCTGAAATTGTAAGACTAAAAAGCATTTTCTTAATTAAAGAAAAAAGCTTACAAGGGTGTTAGATTGCCAATTTGTTTGGCGAACTATACTCTATGTAACGTACATTCGTGTACGTTCATTGTACATTAATCTTACTAATTAGTAAAGCATTCGGGGACGAAATGGAAAACACTTTCAGTATATATGACATATATGTATTAGACTCAATAATTTAGGATTCTTGCAAAACATTATAGCGTGAAGTAAATATGACGCCAATACTTTAAGTTTATTGAGTAATGGACTATACTATACCTAGCATACAGGTAAACGAAGACAAATAATTTATATTATTATTGTTTAGCACTTTAAATTAATCATCCTGTTAATTAACATATTTTTGAGCGTTGTAGTGAATGTTAAATCACGCTCCTATGCTCATAGCCACAAATCATAGTGAATGTTAAATCAAGTTCCTGGGTTAAACAAAATTACGAAAATGTTACTTTAGAATATGAAAGTACCGAACAAGCATGCAGTCCACCTGATGATAAACGGTCACTGCCGCCCATGGACATTTATACTCGATCCCAGATAAGATCAGACTCACCTGAGGTTGGCCACAGATGCGTTGCAAACTACCCCCTGAAGACTTGAAACGCACCGGATAATTATGACAGCCTTTTCACACTCCAGATCAGGACTCAGCAGCACTTAAGACTGATATTAATAGGCAAAAATAGATGGAGTAGTGATGCCTCCGAAGTCGAACCACAAAGATATCGCCTTTAACAGTTGATTTATATTTGGTATCACTCATAAAGCCTAAGATTAAAAAACTTAAACTGGATTCGAAGACTTTCTACGAACTGCAATCTATACGACAGGTTATCTGCAATCACTGTTTATTAATCCAATCTGCATCCACCGATCCAACTGCAACTGCGAAAGTTATTGCTTTAGTTTGATATAATATGTATATAAGATGATATATATGATAAATGATATATATGTTAGGTTCGCAAAATACGCGACGTAAATCGAAACGACGTAAGTCGAGACCTACTTTTCATATGTTTACATATAAAACTCAAGGGTTACGTTCTAACAACTTCCAACAAGAACTAAAAATTTAAATGAAAACTGCATTTGAAACAAAAGATATGCATTATTATCCAAAGAAAGTTCTTAAAATGATTATATACTTATGAAATTGGTAGTTTTGATGGTAGGCTTGATGTAATTGGACAACCGCGATCTTTCAGTTTTAATGTAATCTTAAATTACATCTCCATTGTAATTGTCTTTCTTACTCCCTTCTTCACTTTACTATTACTGTCTTGTTTAGGTGGCATATTCAGATTTATTTTCACTTAAATAATAATAAAAAAAAGCAAATAAACTTTGTATGTATTACGTCTTGAATGTTCGTTGACAATAAACTAATTCGACATTTAACCTCGCGAAAAATGAATTCTCCTATGCCTGAAATCGAAACAATTGACGTATGTTTGAGGAATAGTGTCAAAACATTGTTCAACGTAACTCGAAAAGACGTAAGTTGAGGACTGCCTGTATACATATATATATACACTACTCACTACTGTTCATATATGAGTACTCATATATGAACAGTAGTGAGTAGTGACTAATCTTCACTTTATGATCGGAGGTTGCAAAAAATGTTTGAAATATGTGCGAAGGGGGCAAAACAACGTCGAAAGTGAATTGTAACATAAATCAGCTGGACCCTTGTCAGCCGGTGGCTTGCCAGTAAATAACGGCATCTGCGCCGGCTGCTACCAAAATCCCATTACCTACGAGTTCCGTAGCCACCTGACCCCTGCAATTACTGTACTGTTAGGATACCAGATCTCAAAATCTCCATGTATTACCATAAATTATATATACCTAAAAACCCGTAGATTTTTTACTTATTTAATATTGTGCCTCATCTAATAAGACACGAATCCTTCTTATGTATAAACAGCTGTGCCTCGCGGTATAACTTGCATTTAATTATTTCAACAAAATAGCATGTTTTCTGACAATAGTGGCGACCGACCAGCAGTGGCGACAGCGGCTACGTTTTTGTAGGACGTGTGGGGTTTTATGGATTTTATTTTATCGCGGAACCTATTTATTTTTTACCAAACGCAATAAATGTAGGATACTTTTTATAGTATCAGCTTCAATTTAATTAAGTAAAAATTGGTCATAATGTTTAGCCGAAACAAATAGTACTAAAACTTTCATGATTAAAACATTTATTTTAAAATATTGTTAAAAGTACAATACACTTTCAAATGCATGGAGTAAATGACAGTTAATTTCACACACGTACACTGCAATATAATTTTTTGGTATACATAAATATGTTTCTTCATACGAGGTCTGAGTACAAAAACCTCATTTATGTCTGCGTGCCTCATTTATGTCTGTCTGACTACTCGTACTAGGGTTTAAAATTACAAGTAAAATACATGTATTTTTCAATTGGACTTTGTATTTTTCAATAGAATACAGGAACTTAAATGAGTTGTTACTATGTATCTTTCGCAAGTTTCCGTTTTTTACATGTATTTTACATTGTATTTTTCGCTGTTTTTAGGACTAATAATAATAAAATAACTTTATGGTTAAATCAGTATACTCCTTTACTTTATTATTTTTAGAACTGTTTAATTATTTATTCATTTCCATAATGTTTAAACTCATACATGACGACATTGTAAATTATGGAAAATACATTGAATGTTTTGAACATTTGTATGTAAGAAACCAACATATATTTAAATTTTTTTTTACTTTTTTGTGATATGAGGGTTGGATTGTACTTTTTGTTTCTTTTTTTTTTTACTGGATAGATCCAAAACAAATGTGTATCTTTCGCCATTTTTATCCCTAGTTACTACACACTTCAAACCAAAACTCGGAAGCATTTACCATTGCAGTCTTAAAGTAAATATAACTATCTATAGTAAAGGAGCAGCCGTAATTGAAGTTTCTATCATCCTTCATTGACATGTCGGGTTAGAATATTTAGAAAAGCATAAAATTGGGTATTTTTTTACGGGTAACGGAAAAAAGGATAAAGTTTTTCGAGCGTATGAGTTTATGTATGACATATGTATGTCCATTCGGCAAACTCGACAATTCAAAAGCCATAACGGACTTTAACATATAGGGTATCGAGGGATTTATTTTAATTGTGGAAGTGACATAGGCTGTATAATTGTTAAATATGGTGTCTGCAAATAAAAAGATGATGAGTGAAATTATTTTTTATCGTAACGATATATTTCAAGTGTCTATTATAAAAAAAATCCACATAATATATTATACCACTTTTATGTCTTTATTTTAACACAACTTCGTTAAGTTAAATAAGGTATTATAAAAACAAAAAGACTGCTAAATATTAATTCGCGGCAAGGTGTAATTGTTGTTTTTTCCCTTTTCAGTTAATTGTTTTTGCAGTCGGGTCTTTTTTTGTTTTTATAATAATTTATTTAATTTTATCCTTAATTAATACTCTAAAGGGAAAAAACAACATTTTATGGATAACAATGTCACGTTACAAATTTATATACGTAATGCTGTCTACAATAAGGATTCTAAATGAAGAAAAATAATTAATTTATTAATCTGTCATACCAATACCATTGCTTTAATTGATATTGTATGAATAGGTTTAATGTTTCTTATAACAACGAACGAAAAGGCAAGTAACCTCATCAATAAACCGACATGTCGATAGCAAACTATTCACTTGCAGATCTTCATATAAGAAAGCTTTTTGCAATTCTTTGTTGTTCATTATTACTTGTATCAAGATCATTTACAGTGGAAATTGATTGAAAAATGAAAATGATTTGTTTCATAAGTTTCATAAGTGATAAAACCATACAGTTTGTAGGAGAAATATTTTTTCATAAAAACTTAAATTAATATCTTAATATTTACGAAAAAAGAACCGGTTAGGAATATTTTTTTTTAGTTTCGTCAAATTAACATGTTATGTCCCTGCTACCTCCTTTAGCTGCCATGATTGAGAGTCGATGTCAGAAAAAAAGTTGGGCGTCTCGTCCAAATGAAGCTACTCACGATAAATTAGCTTCATAGTAATAAGTGTTAAAAAATGTACGGGGGAACCCGGACTATGAGTCGTAATTTAACGTCTTATGTTGATGTATCACTACTAAAAGAATGTAATATTTTCTTACCGACGATATATTAGTTTCTTTATAAAGTTGTTCAATATCATATCTGAATATTTACGAAAAAGGTTTGAAATACATCATTATGAGAAGGCAACGCTAACCTCGCTCAACTTCCAACAATTTAGTTTTACCTGCACCCCCCCATGCTGTTATGCAATATCCTATCACTGACTGTGCTAAGGACATAGATTTGATTTAGTAGGTTATCAGACGTAACGTTTCTTAAAATTTTAAATATCTATACTAGTTTTCTAATTCTATTATTTATGTAAGAAATATTTTGATACCAGGTTAAGCTTTGATCTATCATAATTCCTAAATATTTGGTTGTAGCCACCCTATCTATTACAGTTACAATTACTTGTGTTTAACTTTAATTTGATTGAGTTAATTAGGTTAATATTTTCTCATTTTTTTTACTGAACTCTTCTATAGTATTTTCTGTGTGTTTGCTGTCGGTTTTCTCGAGATTTGTAAGTTGAAAGATAGCACCAGTCCGTCCCTGTAGTTCCGGGATCAGAATAGGCTACGGCTACCCTAGCTCTCGTATGAGGCGACTAAATGGGGCTTCTGGGGTAGCGGGCGGCAAGAGTGGGAAGTTCGAACCGTCCAGCCAAATGACCCCGGGAAGGGTGGCGGTATGTATGTAAAGACCAGAAGTATGGTGTAATGGTCCAGCTCTATGGGGATACGCGCTCAGAAAGCTTCAGATCCGTTCTTATGAAATTCATTTCGCAACGCCAGTTTCCGTTCCGGAGTTAATTTCACTGCGCCGAGGACAGGGCCACCGAAAAGGTTTTAGTGCGGAATAAATCTCAAATGACGCGGCATCACTCCCGCGATGTCGGGTATCTATTGAAAATTTCCTCCTGTAGAATAAAGATGAACTAGTATAATTCGATCGGGTAGATTACGATCGCTACGCCTATTCGGTGTCGCGAACGTGGAAGGGTGTGGATGCGTGCTGACTTAAATTTGATGCAACCAATCTTATTCCGCAGGAATGTCAATTCAGCTGTGAGCACTTTTAGATAGAAGACCTATATGATTTATATGGAATGAATTTCACATGTTCATAGGCGGCAGTAACGACTTGCCTGACAAATGGTTACTACCAACCCTTTTTAATGATTGTGGTTATATTATTTAATGGTAGATCTAGATGTTTTGGGTATGATGGTTTGCGTATTCATCTTTGTGTGTCCACGGCCCCTAAG
This sequence comes from Cecropterus lyciades, assembly GCA_002930495.1. Classification (NCBI taxonomy): domain Eukaryota; kingdom Metazoa; phylum Arthropoda; class Insecta; order Lepidoptera; family Hesperiidae; genus Cecropterus; species Cecropterus lyciades. The sequence goes on along the minus strand of MOOZ01000060.1, from coordinate 263,128 downwards.
ATAATGGAACCATTTTGTGGGGCTATTAAAGTAGTTTTAATATACTCGTAATATAGTAATAATAACTAAATACTTGTTTACTTCAGATTTAATATGCACACTTTACTTATGTTTTTCAGTTTCGTTTCACAATGAAGATACACGCGGCGGCTGTAGCTTGTGCCGAGAGATGCTTTGGTGACTGTACACCGTTGCCGTCCTTCAAACACTACTTGTACTTCCTATTTGCGCCAACGCTGGTTTACAGAGATGAATATCCCAGGTATATAAATATATCGTGAACGTCTATATATA
>MOOZ01000060.1:224876-240029 GCA_002930495.1 Cecropterus lyciades | reverse complement strand
TAACAATGTTTACGTGACGCTTATGAGCATAGCTTACTTTTGCTGACGAGGGGGATGGGGGGTAGCTAATTGTAATAAATCTGCTTACGTAATACTTGAACGGCCCCTAAGGTAAAAAAAAAACTTCTCTCAACTCTTACATTTTATGTATGTAGAAAAATTACCACATAAATATTTTAATATATCAAATAAATTATGTCAAATGTAAATAATATATATGAACATGAAATAATCTTAATGTTAATTGGATATTTACCTGATATCTATAATGTCATTGATATCACTACCAACTTCAAATATTAATCAGATCAGAATGCAATTTCAACTCCCACACTGCACTAAAGACATCATACACACACTTAGAATTGTATAAGTGACTTAGACGCTATGGGTTTATGTACAATGTAACATTGTAACATTATTTTTATTAAAAAATGTGTTCTGATATAATTATTATAATCAATTTCAGAAGCTGAGATACTAGCTCTGGAGGTCAAATTGGAAGGTAATAAAAAATCGGATAAAAAGGATGTCAGTATTCAAGTGTCCATCGTGAATAAAAAAAATCCAAGTAAGTTTAACTATCAGCCTTCATCCTATCACGCAGGCTTGTCCAAACAAGGAAATGTGATCCAAAAGTATTATTATGAACCACATGCATGACACTCAAGTCCTATTGTTCCATCCTACTGATTCATGGACACTTTTCTTGTTATGTAAGCGAAACTCAAAACTGAATAAGCTAATTCACACAGGCATTAACACATTAACCCACATAACAAGGAAAGGTTTTAAATAACTAAATTATATTCCATATAATGCCATAGCTTTGCATTGAATTTTTCAATTGTTACAAAATGATGATGAATTGGCTGTGTCAAATGTTTTTACAAGGATGTGTGTCAAATTGTAAACCATTATAAAGACTTCAAAGATAAGTTCTTACGTTATATTGTTCAACATTTAGTAACAAAAAGCTATTGTTAAATTTAGGTTTTAATACCTGCCTGTTTTTCTGCTTGTATTTCAATAAGAAAATTCTGAAATGAATTATGAAAACCATCTGAATATATTCCGATGTTTATACGGTTTAAGACATTTATTTTCTAAAAGAGTACAACTCACAATAGAAAATATATTTTCATTTTTATATAAAAACGTCAAGCTTAGGAACAAAAAAGAACTATTGAGATTTTGCAATTGTAGGTATGAGAACAATATTAAGAATAAGAATACTGGAATATTACAAAGTATAGGTAACAGTTTAACACTCAACATGTGGGTAAGAATCAAAATGACTTATTAAGTATATTTTAAATAGAGATTGATAGATGCCGTTAAGATAGTAATTGCGATGGGAAAATATAATTTAAAATTATGTTCAATTATTGTTTTTCACAAATATATCCCAAGTATATTCAAAGAACATAAGCATCTAAAGTATCAATTGAAATATCAAAAAATAAAAATGGTAATGTGATAACTTTGTTTCAGATGGTAAATATATAAGGATGGTAAAACTTCAAAAGTCGAAACAAAAAACGAAAGATATGCCTAAAGCTGTGAATAATAAAATAGTTGAATCCAAGACTGAAAACTCTGTTACAATTCCATCCCAAGACAAATGTCTACCAAAGCTACCGAAACTGTTACCTCTTTCCAGTAATATTAAAAAAGGTGAGTTCAAATTTCATTAATAATATAATATCATTCATTTTTTATACATAGCTCAAAGCACTTTTATAGATATTGTTAATCACTTAGCATATAAATGTAGACATTACTTTTAAAGTTTTATTGAAATATAAAAAGTAAAATATATATTTTTTGTGGAACGATACAATAATTTTAACTTTAATATTAAGTTTGTCATTTTCAGGACCAGAAAATACATTAGTAATGTTACCTGCAACACCATATATTTTCCCTCAACGACCACTACTGTTTCCAACTGTACCACCAACAATCGTCTTAGTTGACACAAACTTACAACCGTTAAATAAATCATCACCTATTCCTATTATAAATAGAAATACTACCGACATCACTAAAACAACAATGGTTAATATTTTACCAATATCAGCATATTCAAGGCCCTTGTCAGCTACAAAATCTAAGAAAAACAATTCTAAAAGTAAAAATGGTAACAAAAAAGCAAAGAAACTGAACCAAGAAAAAACTGATAAAGAGACAATACCGGTAAATAATGAAAATATATCTAAAGAAAAAGCAAAAGGTGAATGTATTCAAGATAATAGTGACAAACAAAGTAATGTTGAAAGTGAAAAGGATAAATCAGAATCAATGCCTAGTACAAGTGTAGCAGAAACTAGTAAAGATAACTCCAAATCACCTGGAAATGTTGCTCCATCTGTTATTGATCAAGAAATAAAATTATCGGACAAAAACATAGAAATTACACCTAAAGAAACGAATGTAGATTTAAAAACAACTTCTACTAAAATTATAGAGAAGCCAATAATGCAGAAGCTTCCTCCGACTTCTACTGAAAAACCAGTAAACGTAGAAAATATCACTGTTAATTCCATGAAAACTAACAAGAATATATTAAGTAAAGAAATTTTAGTAGAAGACAAAACTAAAGATACAAAATTACCAAATATCTTAGAAGCTGCGATATGCGAAAACGTCGACGGTGGGAACGCTAGACTAGAATTGGCGGAAGAATTACTTGCAGCTTCACCTACTGCTGCTTTTTTGATGTCCTTTCCTCTAGTCAGTGGAAATCGAGCTGACAGCCCTGCAGAGGATACGCAAAATCCTTCACATTCTAATCCAAAGGACAGTAGCTTGAGGCGAAACGAAGTAACACCACACACAGTCCCATATTTTGAAAAACCTAATATTCTCAGCAAAGTTAAATCCCCAACTAAAAATCCTAACCCTATTATTGCGATAAATAAACCAGACGAACAGAAATATATAAATAATAGTATTGTTACTAGCAAAACAGTAGAAACTAAGACAAGCAATTTAACGGCCGTAACAAGTGCATCAAATGATAATCCATTTTTAAACCTAACTATGCCTTCCCTTATTACAACAAGCTGTTCGCTCACAGATTCCAATTTTGGTATGGAATTTGATTGTAACGTAAATAAGACTACATCAAATCAAACATCAAGTTACGTTAATAGTGGCAATATTTTTTACAAAGATCCTTTTAACACTGTAAAGAATAGTATTTACAGTACAAGTAGTATTTCCTCTGGACACGATTTTAACAGTCTTGGACTATATCCGTGTGCCATGGAAAAATATACAACGAAAAGTAAAACAGATTACAGCAATGTCGAAGATAATCTTATGAAAATTGGATCATCCAGATTAACTTATGATATTGATCTGGGCTGGTCTCATAAAAGTTTTGATTTCGTTAATTGTACGACTAGTTCAAATACATTTAACAAAGAAAACATATTAACCTCAGTGGCGACTACATATTCTACATCTTATAATCCTTTCAATCCAGATTTCCATGTTCCCCTTGTTACAAACACGAACAAAAAGGATCACGTTCCAAGCAAACCAAGTACATCCTTTCCTGAAGCAATTTCAAGTTTATATTCTCAAACAACTAACCTTTGGACTGACGATGTTCCTTTATACAATAATCCCAACCTTTCCAAAAATTATAGTACTAAGCAGAATTATCTCCCTGTAGTTGAACAACCAAACGTAAATGTAAAAACAAGTATAACAAAACAATATGAAATAAAACATACAACAGACAATAACATAGGTGCTAACCTCAAAGCTACAAATAGTACGGGACCACATCAAATGCCTGATACCAAAAAGTCTCCCAGTAAAATGCATATAAACTGGATGACATCAGAAATCAGACCGATGCAGAACAATTGCAATCAGTCACAACCAGAAGTCAAAACTACCCACAAATCAATACATTCTCAAGTGTATCATGTGACGAAGAAACAAGACAACAATGATAGCAATTATTTCCCTATAAATATGCACAATTATCCATCCCAGACTAACCAAGAGGAGTTTCAAGTATGGCCCACAGCGAGACCGGCCGGCACCACGGAGATAAGCATAGACCCTCCACCTATCAATTTACCAACATTGGTAGGCGATTTAGCACTGGGACCCCACGATAAAAAGAAAACAGAAATGATAGGTCAGAGAGTCCCACAAGCTGATTTGCCAAACTGCAGCAGTTTCCTCTCTGTCACACAACTTATGAATAGATCTTCAGATAACATGCCATCTCGGTATTACGGGCCGAGCATCGAAGCGTCGAAACCAAATCCGAATAAACAAAATATTACTAATGTAAGCGACACAAACCGGAAAGCAATGTCATCGAGATTAGAAACGAACTTGCAGCCCAGTTACATTTTTAATGACCCAAAACAAGTAATAAGCAATTACGAAAACATGCCACAATTTTCGCAATCTAAAAGTAAACCTAATAAAACTGAGAAGAGCACTAAAAACCAGAAGAATAACTATTCAGCCGAGGCCTTGATCCGCGGAGGTACTTGTAGTCAGAAAACTATTGATAACTCTAGTATGAAGTTTATGACGCCTTCACAAAAGTATAACGATTTTAACATAGCTCAAGATAGTAGTGTCGCTCAGGTTTCACATTTTCCACCGATAATAGATTACTCCGATAACAGCTACACTGGCCAACAATTTTCTGGGACAACTTTATATAATTCTACCACAAACACAATTTCAAATTCGTTTTACTCTAATTTTATGCCGGGAGGAACTAATCTTATGGCAGGAAATTATACAGGCGGTCCGTTCTCTACGGACTTTATGGATTATAATCAGACAGCGGAATGTAATTACACGAATCATAAATACGAAGAGCTAAAAATGAAAAATAATTCCACAATATTCCATCAAGACAAATTGCCCACGTCGTATAAGAGCACGAGGAGGGAATCCGCCGCAAAACACAAATTAGAATGTTCGAAAAAGGAAACAACTAAAAAGTATCAAAGTAAGAGAGCAAAATTAGCTGTGGAGGTAGAAGAATGGAATGATAACTCTCACATCCTATGGCAGAATAAACCACCGCCCAAACGCCATTCAAATCTAATGTCCGAAGAAATACCTTTTCCTAATTATGTTGGTAACCAAATGTCTACTAATTACCAAACAGATTTCTTCAATGGTCATCTAATGTCTTCGAATATGCAAAATATGGGTCATCATAATCATGTAGATCGTTCGTTAGCGAGTTTTCCAGTAACTTCTCGAGCTAATTTCAACCTGAGTACAATATTCCCGGAAATAACAATGGTAAGATAAATTCTATGTTTATTTATCCTATTTATCAAATCCAAGTTCGTATTTAGTTGTTAATTTTTATAGTTATGAAAATATTACAATTATTTTTATTGTTTCAGAAGGTGCAATAATAAATTAGAATAACAGTAAAAATACTTGTATACGGCAGCATCACAAGTCTGTGATAATATTTATTATGGTTTTTAAATAAGATATACAGTTATGAAAACTTTAATGTTGATATAATAAATTATCCACAGTGACACTAACTTTTTATTTATAAAATTTTCCTCACTTCTGATGCACTGCATTAATCCTGATTAAGAAAGGCGTAGTAAAATATTTCCATTGTCCTGCTTAGTTAAGGCACATGTTAGACATAGAAGCACGAGAGTAATACTGATTAAACCTTCTCAGGCGACTATTCAATGATTCTGTCGTCTTTCGACGATGAGAATTATTGGGAGTAAAATTTAAAACACACATCATGTTGTGTAGTCACGCCATGATGTCATCCCATAAACAAACTTATATGACAGAATAAGCAATGAGTTAGGGCGTACGTTGAAAATGGAGTGGGTTTCGGGCTCTGGGTATCCGACACGAGCGTGTGACTCGCGGCGTGCGTCCAATTCATGCAGGCCGCTGCAGCAAGAACATAATTCTGCAAGCAGAATTATCTTCTCAATCTTATACAGTTGTTTCTCTCGACTGCCTAAAGAAATTGTTTCTTAATTTATTATTTAGCAAAAATACGTCGGCAACATAGTAGACTGATTTGGGCCCATGGGCTCGCGACTAGCGCCTATCGCGCGTATAAAAACCCATCGGACGTGCACGTTATCGCTACTCATACTACATTTTTCAATACAGGTACGAGTGTGCACCCGCTCATGTTTAAAAGTACGCCCTTATATAAGAGGTATGATTAACAAAAAAAAAATTTAATAAAAAATTGCATTGTTACGATTATGTTGCTAAAATATTTAAGTTTATTTTTTGTTTAAATACAATCTCAACTTTAACTATGGCACAAGGGGAAATTCTTGAAAGATTAAAACCTCTTACTGGGAGACAATAGGCTATCCTCAGATGGCTTTCGAGTAATAGTAAATTCTCTAGATTGTCGAATTTAACGCGCTGGTAACTTTGGCACGAAGTAGACACCTTGGGATACTGGTATAAAAAGTCGAGTCTACAGCGTCAAACCCAACTTGACAAAACCCTGCTCTTCCACTGTGGTCTTTTGTGATCAGAGAAAAACTGCCCGCCTATGTCTGGTATTAACCACCGTTCAATATTTTTTTTATGAATCTATGAGTCATTGATTGGTGCAGAGTATTCGCAAGAAGCTGCCCTGTGGAAAAAGTCTTATAAGTTCTGATACAAAACAGCTAACTCGGTATCAGAATTTATCAGTTAAAAAAATATTTATAAGATTGAAAAAAATTTCTGATACAGATTTCTATAAGAATCTATCAGTTATGAGAATTTATGAGACCGTTTCCACAGGGTGATTATTCGCTTTTCATCCAAGCCACGTCTAGACTACACACAGGATATGTGCACGATAATATTACCATTTTTGAGTACACTTAAAAGTAGATATCTAATGTCGCATGTGTAGGAACCTTTGTAGGTAACATAAACGTGTTTACCTTGACCGCACTTTGCTTACCTATGGTATTCATTCATACATGCATTCATATAAAATATTCAAATTCATATCATTAAACCTTTCGATATAGGTATGATAAACGTTTTTCAGTATGGCTCTCTCCCTCAAATGGGGGAGGAACCACACTGCTTCAATTAGTATTGGTAGCATATTTAGCCTAACATGATTAATAACATAATAAATCTATTATTTGAATCACGTTACAAATACCTAAATATATTAAACAAATTTTACGTAATTAAATGAATGATATATTACTAAGCATATCGCTTATTTAAGTATCTCCTAATCAGGGTAGGTACCCGCTATAAATATAGTTTTCATGAAAATTATAAAAGTTTATTTAAATTTAATTACCCGACTGCTTTAATTAACCAAAATAAGACTGAGAATGCAATGCCATTATTGACAGCCCTATTTGCATTTAGGGCTTCTCCGAGGATTTCATTGATGTTAAGTATGGACGTTGTCCTTCGCCAAATTCGCATAATTCTGCATCTGTTCAGAACTAGATTAACAAATATAATGAGACACGTTTGACATAACAATAACAGTGAAGCCTGTGCTATGAGTCACTAAGGCCAGCAGACTTCAACACTCGCTAATGTAGACAACTTTAGTCTGCAAATTCTGCAACTACAGTCCGCGTTCTCTACGTAGAGTTGTAGAAACGTCAGTACGCGTCAGTCTATACTCGTCACCGGTCGACGTCGCCGCGCCCCACACGTTGGCCGCGAACGCGGGAAAAACTTTAACACTATGGGGGGAAAATAAGGAAAAACTCCAAAGTCTAGGTTAATCTACATCGCGTTACAAGACATGGTTGTAGCAAAAATATTGATAAAGTAGTGAAATATTTTGGAAATTTAAACATGCTGAAAATTTTGGCGGTTGTTCTGGTAAGTAAATGTATAATCTAAATTGACTACCTAAGTAACTTAACGTTGATTATAAAATTATCTTTTTAACTACAACTTACATTTTCTAAAAACCTAATTAGATACTACCTTAATCATAACATATAACTAAAAGGAAAGTTCTGCGTGTCTGTACATTGCATATATTTGCAAATAAGAAGTGTTTAGAGGACTGAGGATTATGTAAAAAAAGTAGAAGTTTCTATGACTTTTAGATTTTTTGTCTGTGTTAAAAATCTCATGAAACCAAAACTACTTAATTTTATTTAAGGAGTTTAAAATACTACTAGTCCATATTTTAAAAGAAAGCTTAGTCTTTATTTTATTAATATCAATACATTCGATCAATATCTATCAATGGCCGCAGCTGTTCTTCAGAGTGGAACCTGCCTTGCAGTTTAACACTGACTGACGGTTTACCTACTGCTGAAGACATTTTTTTTTGAATTAGGTACATATATTTTTACAATTATATGAGCATCAATACACAATACTTAATTGTTCCTACATTCTCTGACTTGTACACAAAAAGTGACTAAGAAACTAGTAACATTGTTAAAAATATTAAATAAAAGCTCGACTGCTTAAAACGATTTTTTTTTGTTCATGATGATATATTTAATTTACACTTTATATGAATTTTCGTCAAAACAGTCGAGTAAAAGTCTTTATAATATATCTATATATTTTTAAAATGGTCTATTTACCAGCTTGATTTTGATACCCATATTGTCGTGGGAATAAAAAATGTCCCCCTTTTAAAAATAGCCCCCAACTAGCCTTTTAAAAGCGAGTTTTAAAAATTATATAGCCTATTTCACTCCTCAAACTGATGCGATGTGTTATACTTCAAAATCCGTCCAGCCGTTTGAGCAATGGCCAGCCAAACAAATGGACATACAAACATCTCTGCTAAAACAACCATAATTTATATGCTTACTATCATTATAAAACTTAACCGCCCGTGCAGGTAGGCACCTACATATGTAGGTAGGTACTTTTAATTGTTTTACAGTTCATTCACCACTGTTTTTTATAAACTATAAGTATTTAACTGAAGTAGAATATAAAAATACCTACACAGTTTCTTAATATACCTTTAAAATACTAAACAATTGTAGGTATACCTTCCTAATATTTATTAATTAATATTAATATAAGGCAAGTACGTATTTCAAGAATATCAATCCAATAGTTATGCAGTCCACAAAATCGTATGAGTTTACGATTTTACGACCATCCTATTTATTTATAAAAAAAAATTTTTTTCAAAGATATAGATGGTTTGGTAAGGGTGGATGGGTTAGAAGGACATACATACTTTCATTAAATATACACAGTACCTACCTACAGCTAAGCTATTAGGGTATAGGATATAAGACATATATCTTGTGCGAAATAAATAGATATTTGTATATAAAGGTAGGTAACCTTTACATGCAAACTTTTATTTCGCCTACATTGATTGAAGCTAGTAAAAATATTTTTGTACAAAATACTCATTGGAGCTAACAAAAATAAGAGTAGGTAGATACCTACCTACTCATGTTACTAAGTTAAACATGGTGACTGTATTCATATATCAAAGAAATAATTACTGGGAACAATTTTCCTTTGTTCTGCTCCACGAACACAAATATATATAGAAATTTATATTCTTGAATATTTTTGAAGATAGGTACTAATCCGCTCTGTAAAATAAAGGTAAGCTAAAATTAAATTGGCTTCATTTACACATGACAAAAAACATCTTTCAATCATCCGAATCGATGGCCGCGTCTTTATATCGTCAGTGTACGTATACAAAAAAGCCAACTCCACAACATAAAAACTTAAAAATGATAGATAGTGCATTTTGTCAGCAATCCTTCATCTACCAATAGCTTGTAATAGCTACATAGTCAATGGCCACCAATAGCTTATTTCTTCCAAAAAAAAAAACTTCAGTCCCGGATTGTAGGAGTGTTATCCATGGGGACTGGTTTCATATAGAACTGTTATCTTAATAGAAGTAACTTCAGGCTTCTTTATTGGCTATTAGATAGAAAGGTTGAATCTCTAACAATTTCAAAGTTTAACTATATTTTTGGCAGTATGATTCGAATCTATTGGAGTTCTTCAGCAATTTACAGTCGAACGTACAGATCTTAGTTATTGCATTAAGTGTCGGCATAAATTGCGTTTATTACACCTGTCTAAAACCTACGCTTTTTTCCAAAAATGTTCACTGTGACCTCTGATTCGTGGTACCCTGACCGAAATTTTAAGCACTCAAAAGCAAACATTACTCTTTTTAAAAGTTACTTTATGAACAAAAAATAAAAAAATAAAGGTAAATGAGAAGGTAGTAAACTTGAAACAATAACGGATTTAAATAACGTCTCCACAGTGAAACACGACGCCATCAATGCCGAGGTTCGGGAAAACGATTAATAAATCGCGCGATAGTACTATTTATTAATGAAAGTATACCTTAACAATTAGATTGACTTGTTAATTATGAGAAGTGAAGGTGATAAGATATTGTGAATTACTTATCAGTTTTGTTCTACAAGTTAGGAAGTGAAAGTTAGTTTTCAAGATTAGTTAAGGTTTGTATTATAATGTATTAGATATTCACTCAGGCCACATTTATTTCATGGATCAGAACAGTTTTATGAGACAAAACAATAAACATATTTAATAATTAAATAGATACGTTTTCTAATGACGTAAAATATCCAAGGCTTTTCTTTTGTGAGTATTAAATATCTACTGAAAACGCCGAAAAAAACTTACCTACTCAAAATGTTTAAATCGTATTTTTCTTATTTGCTAAATTAATTTTTAAATTTATAAACGATTTCCCAAAGTACCGAATTAAATAAACATAAACGCTTTCTACGCTCATAGCCCGACAGTAGGATTTTCTCCCGTGTCGTGAGCGCCATGGACACACAAAGTCGAATACACCTAGACCCAGAACAGAAATCTAAACTCATCATTCAGATGCCTGCCTAGCCGGGAATCGAACCCGGGACCCATTGCGTGTCAGACCGGTGTGGTGAGCGCTCCTCCACGTGGGTCGTGACATAAAAAATAAACATAAATCGTGTGTAGTATTGTCGGTGAATGTCGTAAGAGGCGACTAAGGGGCAAAACCAAATCAAACTCACCAAAAGTCCCTATCTACAAAAGCTTAAGTTCAACGGTTGACTGAAATGGATGAATGGATTATACATGAAACGTTTTCCATTGAATAATCTTTCTAATAATAAAATAAAATTTACAAAAATAATGAAGTAGGTTGGTACATAATAAAGTGAGTAATCTTTTATTTACTGTTATTTGATTATTTCTATAAAAGTCAGATAAGCCATTAGCTTGGCTCGCATACAAACTTTTCAAATTGCTTTCGTTTATAGTTTGAATTAAAGTGTATTCACATAATGCAGTCAACATATCCTCTAAAATTCTATATATAGTTATAGATGTTAACGATTTGCTCTATCCGACTTCGCTATCATAAACGAAAAAGTTAGTTGTAGTAGGTACCTAAATAGATGCTTGGCGCATTTAGAAATAACAAGAATAAATTAAATAAACTGTTTTTCATAAAACTTCATTTCGTAGCTCATGTAAAGTGTAATGAGTATAATATTACACTTGCATGTATTTTTGAAGTAGTGTCGTTCTGTAAAATAACACCATAGTTGGTACTTATTTTTATTGGAATTATCATTTAGGTATCTGTCAGTTTGGAAGTCGAACCCAAAAACCTCTGTGTATCAGTTTGATCTGAATAAAATCAAGGTTCTTAACCTTTTCATCGTGATGGATCGTTTAACACAGTTTTTGTATTGTCGTGGATTAGTGGTGTTAAATTTGTTTCTGAAATAAGTCAGCGAAATAAAAGTCCTTGTATTTTGTCGAAGTTACATTAGCATTAAAAAACGAGTAGATATTTACCTAATTAATTTAAAACTCTTCAAATCACGTTAATGACGCTGAGGACCAGTGATTATTTATTATTTACAGACCATTACTTCAAGAACGCTGATTTAGACACCATTATTGTTTGATAAAAATTCGACACATTTTTTTTTTATGACACAACAGCAGTATATTCAGTAACTATGAAACAAAATAAAATCGGTTGGCAAAAAAAAATGTACCCGGTAGTGCCTACCAGTTCACAAATACTATCTTTGCCTATTGAAAAATTAATGTAAACATAAAAAGTAGATATGCAAAATATATAAAGTATTGAAAAAAATATATTTTGTGATAAATCGTTGCTTTCTAATGAGATACCTGTTAAGAAAAGTAATTTCCTGTACCTTAGTAATGTTATGTAAGTAATGCATGGCAAAGAGCGTACGTTTACCTAAACTTACAACTTGTTGATATCACTGACAAAATATCAATGTGTACTAAACACGACATTAATATGTATCGGGCGCGACCGCTCGACAAGGTTGCGCGGGCGCCGGGATCAGGTACTGTTGTTTAATGATGCGGGTTCAATCCTTCCATAACGTACGGGCCAACTCTGACACGAATACAAATGTTGTCCCGGTGAAATTCTTTCCCTCGCAAAACACTTAGCAACTAGTAACAGAAGGCAAATTCGTTCCGATTCGCTGTAAAATGCTGCTAGTTTTCAACTGCAGTAACTGATAGGTTACATGTAAACCTAAAGGCGGATTTCGATTAACTTTGATAGTAAGTACCTACTACTAGTTTTTACATACATAAAATTTCGATTTGGCCTTTTATACGATTATCTACGATACAATACGATACGATATTACTACGAATCCAAGAAATATACTAAGTCATGAGTTCTGTATGTTACTGGATTTAGTTTCCATGCTTGTCATCTGTATGACATAGCGCAGTGGATTCCGAGTTCGTACCCCTCGATTCGATTCATTCGATCAGTGTAGCTACTTGTACATATTGTCGCAGATACAATCCAAAAAAAGGTTTGTAATATAATAGTTAAAATAAGAAATAGTTTTACATTGAAATATAATATTAGACGTCTCATGAATATTATATAAAGCAGCATGAAGAATGCCAAAAGTTTCTGTGGTTCAACTGAGGCGGCATCAATGCAAACTATTTTCTGTTCACTCCTCACGTATATTTACGCTGCTTTCGTGTGATTTTAAGGATCTTAATAGACTCAAACCGTTTATACGTGACTTTCCAACTTAGCTAAGTAATTTACTCTAGGTATATTTTGGCAGAATTCCTGTGAAATGCAAATCAGTTTTAAGTTATTACTCCCGTATGACACTGGTCTTGATAGCCATTCTTTCTCTTTCCGTGGTTGTCGAATGAGGCGACCAACAGTGTTGGTGACTTCAGAAGGTGTCAATGAACACCTTCTGAAATCACCAACACGCGTGCCATGCTATTATTATATTGGCCAAGCCCTTATTGGATGAGGCCTATGTCCAGCTTTAGGCCTCAAAGAGCTGTTGGAGGGGCTTCCGCCAACGCCCATATGCCTTAAATTCGATGAAGTTCCCTAGAAAAATCACCGATGCATTACCTATTTTAAGAATTTAATTGCAATATTCTGTTGTGTTCCAAACATACATGTCATCAAGGTGTGTGACATGTATTTAAAAAGATGCGCGAGGTAGTGGGTAGTGTTACTAGGTAGATAGTAGAGGTTAGTACACATGACCGTTTAATCCAGAACATTGTATTACACACACTACCAATATAACTCAGAACAACGTAAATGTAGCATTTTTACGGATATTTAATGTTTTTCAGACGTGTACAGTATGCACGTATGACACGTATTACGATGATTAATTTTATAATTATGAGCCTGCTTATATAATTATTTTTTGTGGTAAGCAATATAATATTATTCATGAATCTGTCAGACTCAGGAAATAAAGACATCCGCACTGATGTCATTACGGTTCTCTGGGAACTTTTATTGAATTGATAAAGGTACGGGAATCGTTGAGAATATCAATCAAGCGGCATACAACTTTTTCTTTATCCGTGATAGTAGGTAAATACCAATTCATTTTTAAATAAATAATTATGGCCATTGTAACAAATTTTATAATACAAGTTACATGAATTATTTTAAATCAAAAACAATTATTATTTACGTAAGCGGTTTGTAGCATCACATTAATGTTTAGTCGTACGAGGAATAATATTAAATTTTTACACATTTCTGTAAAAAGAGAGGCGTCCTTGACATAAAGGAAACCCGAACGAAATTTTTACTCCTTAAAAAACAATGTACGTTACATAGCAGCTCTACAGAAATATACATATTATGTCATCATGTTTATTTTTGTATAAAATACCTTAATATGCAATACAACGGAATAAAAAGGTTTCTTATAATTTTAATATGCGTGCGCGTGCGCGCTTGTGCGGGCCGTTGACGTAGTGACGCGGCAACTATGTCAATGCCGTAGCGCGCACTATCTATCGAATACTCTTATCGACCACTTCGATTATTGGAAAACAACATTACACAACGAGTTAATCCTCTAATTTGCTGCAAATACGACTAGTTTCGTACAATTGAGTGCTTATTTCGTGAATTTAATTGGCACATTCATTTTATTTCTTACTTGTACTTACACTACACTCGTACCTATTATGCTGCGACATGCTTACGACTCCATTGTGAATGTGTAAGGGTCTCCCCATGGCCCTGTAAGTATTTAATACTGCTCTACTATAAATGACTCAGTACAAATCAGCCAGTTTACACTTACATATAGGTACATTAACGAAATATTGACTATCAACGAACGTAGTTGTAGATACGTTGATTTCCGTTACAGCTAACGCACTGACCTATATAATGGTTATCACAAGTACTTAAATAATTCGCATTAACTTTTTTTACTAATTGTTATAGAAATACTTTTTTTTGCGCCTGGTGCAGACGTTGAGTTTGAACTTGACTATATATTTATATATTTGCATTTTTTATAATGCTTAAACCGAGCCTGCACTACAATAGATGGTAAGTATCCACTGCCGCCCATAAACATCTACAATCCACCCCAGGTAGCATCGGAGTCCTATCTGAGGTCTGCTGCAGATGTGTTGCTGTCCTTGCGGACTAAATTAAAATCTTGGAACGCCTTATATAACTGTATCTTCCTTATTACACAATTCGAACCTAAATACAGCGTTAAACACTGATGTTACAAGGCAGAAATAGGTATGGTAACACTCGAGTCTAACCACGAAAGGTAATACGGTGATAGTACCTTCAGAAGGGAGATA
>MOOZ01000060.1:165410-179443 GCA_002930495.1 Cecropterus lyciades | reverse complement strand
ACACTAATCCTACATATAAAAGTATTTTTTATCCTTCACCTTGTAAGCTTGATACAAAAGCAATTTCAACATTGTCACCGCATCAAAATTATGTCCTGTTACTCGCGAACTTTACGAAAAAGCGTAGGTAATAACGTGAATTCAAGACCGGTTTACACTTGTTGCGCGTCTGATACAGGTGAATGTTTATAAATGTTTATCTGATTAAAAATGGAGTCGCAGCTGCTAAAATGAGCGACTTACGAACACTTATACAGCTAAGAGAAATCCCTTCGGTTCTTTTAAATTAGTATAAATGTTGGTGAACGTTTAAAGTAATAAAAAATCTCACGATAAAATACTAAACCATTATTTTTATACTTGAGTAGAAAGTCGTATATCAACAAAGCTTCTAAGGTAATTGTACAAATTAGACGTAGAAATCAGCACAAATTACGATGAAAAGATGGAAATGACTGATTGCTTGATTTCAAGTCTTTCGCCGCATATCTTTTACATAAATATTGTCCCGAAACAATTTTACATATTTGTATAGTTTTAATCAAATGATTAGTCAGAGAATCATATCATTTATGTCCAGTTGACGACAAACATTTTAGAGAATTTAAATACTTTAACATTATTCTGCTAAAAAAGTTAGAGAAACGTAGAGAAGCCACCTGACCTTATGGTTATGTTACCGCTTGCCAATATTCACACTACTAGACAAGACGCTAGTACATTTTCAGAAGAATTTCGTTACTGCAGCGATTATTACATTAAGTATGCTTTTATCGGCAGGAAGTCAGGCTCCTCCGCGAGATGAAATGGCCCGGCGGGCGGGTACCACTCTCCGAGCCGCCGTGCGGTTTTCGAGGCGAAAAATGTGTCAGTAAGTAAAACGTTTTTATGTTAATGCGCACTCACATATAAAACGCTTATAAATAACTCCGCTGACGCCATAGCACAACATGTAGCACTTCAGGAGTGGCCGTGAAAAGTTTACAGAGCTTATCCTAATGCGAAGCGTAGTAATAAAAGCAGCGGGCTGGACGGTACGAAGCATTTTGTTGAGTGGCCATCTAAAAAACGAGCCGGGAGTCTGGTACAGCATTAAGTACAAGGTTTTGCAAATGGCCACAAGTGGAACGGGTGCGGGTCGTAAAAGCGTCGTTAGGAGCTGGTGACAAGCTGTGCGAGCGCGCAGCGGCCATCGGACGCACGCCCCGCCGAGCGACATGCCCGCTTAATGCCCATACTCAATAAATACTCCTAGTATATGTAACATTTGCTTTACTTACAACATCTTATCCTTAGCTAATATTAGGGTAATATTGGGGTATAAAATAGAAAGGAACTCTATTTCTTATATCCTCCATCTATTCGTCCGTCTGTCTCTAAACCATCTTTAATGATCTGCATTTGTTGAATAATAATAAATTTCCAGTTGTAAATTTTACAAAATATATATAACTGGCCCTTGCAACCAGCAAGCGCGTTTAAATGTGTTGTGTTTAGTTTATTATTACAAGTATAGTATATACTTACTTATTTACGTTACTCAGTTCATTTTATAATACTTTCTCGTAATTATCGCTTTGTTTTATGCATCAGTTATCGTTTGCTATCCTAACTCTGCATGTATTTCTTGTATTAACCCATTTCTCTCCATCTTTAACATCAGATAATGTAGAATTCGATATTTTAAATTCGTAAAAGAAACTCAAAAATAATAACGCATCTTTTATGCAATCCCATATTAACCTCATTATAACTTTGGAATCGTTATCCACAGAAGAACAAAAGTAGGTTAATGACATATTTTTTACATACAGAGATTGAACTATGTTCTGGCCTAATGAGCGTGCTAATGCAATTTGTATTAATACACGCATGGGTCATTTCAACTTAATCTTAGAAGTTGCACACTGTAATCAAATGGGTTTTTAATCATAATAGATTAATGTGCTTTTCAGACATTTATCAGTTACAGAGACCATTTAGAATGTGAAATAAACGTGTTATAGAAAACGCAAAAGCAATACTTTGAAATTAAGTATGTCAAACTAGTTGAATGTTCAAGATTCGAATCTCAGAATCCCTTAATTTTTTAAATTATATGCGTATTACAAAAAATAATTTATTTCCTTTACTTCCTGTAAAGGAAATAAATTATTTTACTAAACTTACGATGGCAATTCTTTAAAAACAGATTGAATTGAAGTGTGTAAAATCTACAAATTTACTTGGCCAGGGTGATAGACTATGATCTTACTCTCAGAGGAGAGTAATCTAAGTTGACTATGATAAAACACGTAAAAACTTTAACTTAAAACACGAAATTTCGTGTCAACTATCACTGGCGGATCCATAAATTTTGTTTAGGAGTCTTTATAGTTCAAGCCCCATTTGTGCGACTGAGGTCGAAGGTGTCAATAATATGATGACGAGAAGGTCACAGATGGATTTCAGCTGAGCTTAGGTCCTCCTATTTATGAAATCCTTCTAGGCAATCCACCCTCTTCTATGCAACGGATAAACTGAAATATATAACCTACTTTCGGATTCTTAAGATAAAATTTACCACTGTCTATGAGCACCCCATCTTTATTACTATTGCAAGTAGTTAAAGTTAACTTACATAAGTACGTAGGTATACGTGCACAGTTGTAGTACATAGTATACTATGTATCTACTGTGTACTATTCAAAACAGTCACAGTGAAACTACAGTATTTTTTTTATTGCAAACACTTTGATTGCTTCCGTTCTTAATTTCTCGAACTAAATTCCATGCCACGTCTTGAATGCACGAGATTGCCAAAACATGTATTTAATAAAAATCATTAAGGTCACAGAGAGTTACAGAAGGGTAATAACATAAGACCCGTTGTGAGCGATGTCTTCTTTATATGTTTTAGCTTGCGAATGGAACATATTTATGAGTTTAAAATATTTTTTTATACTTAAAAAAATGTTTATTTATGTATTGAAAAATTATATACAGAGTAATTTTTTGATCTGGGTGTACATGATAGACCTAAAAATAGGCAATAAGGAATAGCAGAAAATCTTAAATTCTAAAAATTCTAAAGGAGTTGCGTAGCCGGTTTATATAGAGTTATTTTATATAAAAATACTCTCTATTATCACCTATGTCGCGTATAAGGTTTAGAACCTTAGTAAAAAGTATAGTAAAAGAAAACAATCATTATAGAAAATGCAACTTTATTTTTATACTAGCTGCGCCCCGCGGATTCATCCGTGTAAGTTTCGACGATTATATATAGCCTATAGCCTTCCCCGATAAATGGGCTATCTAACACCGAAAGAATTTTTCAAATCGGACCAGTAGTTCCTGAGATTAGCGCGTTCAAACAAACAAACAAACAAACTCTTCAGCTTTATAACATTAGTATAGATATTTATATAATTTTATTTTTATATTATAACCAGACGTTCCATATGGCCCAGTGGTTTCAATATATAGAAATATTCTTTATTCGACATCTTAAGGATCGTGATTGTAAACAAAGTTTTGTAAATATAACACTTTTAGTTTTATATAATTATTATAAGGCCTGCTAGTATACGTAATTTATTAATGTTCCTCTAGGAATTCATGATCATGAATCATGATCAATTTCGACGTAATATTTTTACTGTTTCTGTGTGGTGGTGTTGGTTTAAACATAGGGTTGATTAAATAGTCCTAACACTGTAACTATTAGATAAGATACTTAGTCTGATGTTTTTCTTGAAATCCTTCATATCACGAGACATAAAAATACAAAAGCCAAGTAAAAAAATACGATTATGAACAATAAGGATAAGCCTGTGGAACGTAATTTGTGTACACGTGCCGGCTGGTTTGAATTGTTCTTAAACAAAGTCGACTATAATTGACTCGGGAAGTCGAGAAAGTTTGGGACAAAATATTTTTAGAAGGGACGAGTTATGATCGAAGCTTTGACAAACTTTTAAATAACGTTCAAAAGTTAGGCAATTAAAATGTTTTATGTGTTTCACTGTAAATGTCAAACTTTTCAGATTAACACGTAGGCACTTACAAAAATTTAAAATGTAAAACGAAAAACAGATAAAATAGATCTTCGTCCTATTTATCTAACAAATAAATGCAACTGGTGCGTGGTCGCTCATCCATAATCATAAATTTTAGAATTTTACTAAAGGTCGCCAAAGGCAATCAAAGCTAAAAAAAGTATAATTAATTGGCAGACAAGAAAGAAAACGGTAGATACTGAACTGTTTCGTCTTTCCTATTTGTACATAGATTTCAATCACACATTCTCTTCCATACGTAACAAAAGATGTTTTATCGCTTTGAACTTTAATCGGTAACTGTGAATAACCACAAGAAGTCGTTAATTTTACGGTATCTCCTCCTGGCAGCCTCCGTGTCTGCTTTATGGGATTTGTAATAGGAGGAAGCGGTAAAATAAATCGCTATAACTCGCTTACGCAGAATTTACAATGCCTATCCGTTATCGACGCCACAGTTGCCGTAGAATGTACGTGCATTATAATAAGAAAATCAAATAGGTACTACTGACAGCGTCTACAAATTCGAATTAAGAGCATTAAATACAACATACACTTGTAGTATTTTTTTTGACTTCTGCTTTCACATAAGTACATAGACGGCACACATCCTACCGACTAAGATCTTTCCTTCGGACAACCCGTTGATAAAATAAAAAAGATGGAAATACTTGTATATATATGTATGTCTTCAAGTTGGCAGGACTTACTGCTGTATGTATGTGAATTATTATGGTTACGGATGGCATACTTTGAATACATTTTGTTTTGCTTAGGTATAAGGCTTAACTTAATTAATTAAGTTTCACAAAGTGTAAGTAATGTCGAGAGATAATTTTGTTTAAGGAACAGAATTCCTTATTAAAAAAAGACATTAATGTTTTTTTTTTATTTTACGAAAATCTACACAGGTTTCATTAAAGCCAATATATCTTTGGCAAGAGCTTTATGGTGTAAGTAACATAAGTAAGCATAAATTGTTTCAGCAAACACTAAAAGGGAAAATGGCGACAAGAACATGATTCTATTATTCGAACGCCCAAGACGATAGCGCGTAGTGTTTTTCTTATAAACATAAAGCCTGGAATCACTCGACACGGCTTTGTTCCTTTTTCCAATTTAGTGCTTTGACTCACGCGCAAAACCACTTTATATTATCTCGTTTTGAAGAATCCCCTTAAAGCTGGAGCTTTCAAATTGAATTGAAACGTTTATTGTTCACGTTAAATGCTGCGACTAAGGTTTCTTCCATTGACAACGATAACCATTTTATTAATGAAATCTTTTTGAGTTATGTTTTGTAAAAGTTTCTTTCAGAAAAATGTCATTGATTTCCTTTACAAGTAATTTTAATACCATTTTTTAAATTTAAAACGTAGAGTTGTTATGTTCAAGTGACGAGCAATTATTTTATTTAAATAATGAAAGTAATCAGTAAATTAAAACAACGATGTTAGCCAGCCACACACGGGCGTGCCTATATTCATTACCTAACAGGAAAACTTCTGGAACAGATTTTAATCAAGTTTCGGCGATTCTGCAAAATTTATGCCCAAGGAAAACATTTTTGAATGTCTAGTTCAGTCGCTTATTTCTCGTGTAAACTGAATAAAATAGCAACGAAAATGCGTAATGTGCAAAAACATTTCTAAGTAGCTATATTAAACCGACACTTTGCATTAAACATTAGATTATGCCGAAAAGCTAATATTCTTTTGTACGCGGAAAACGGAAGGAAATGTATTTCGTATTATTTAATTTCAATGATATTAAAAATATTTCCATGTAAGGTTATTCATGTAAGGTCACACTTTATATAATACTCTACTACTTCATTTGTAATCTTTTTTTATGATATCAAAATTCTGTAGACACTGTCTATCTGTAGACACTTATAATTGAATACAGTTAGTACATGTATCCCAGCCAATGTTAGTCACCACACACTTTAAACTATATAGAGTGCGTATATTACAGCACAGCTTATTAATTTGCTAAACGGCAAACAAAAGTAAGGTGGGAATGTCTCCGCATTCAAACCACAAGGAGTTAGTACATATTTATTATGATAACGATCTACAAGATCCATTTTTGAAACAGATCACGTGGGCGCATGGGCATTGGGTGCTTCGGGCGGAACTTTGGCTTTGTTGGCGTTGGCTGCTCTTGCCTTGTACCGGGGCTGGCGCTACGAGCAAGAACTGGACTCTTTGCTGTGGAAAATAGACTTCCGTGACCTGCACCTACCCGATGACGAGCAACGCGCCAACAAACTGAGTAGGTAAACGGAACTTATACATGTTGTTTGCATGCATATTGCATATTTATTACGCGACAACAAGGAAGGGCTTTGTTTGTCGCGCCTATCTGTGTTTGTTTGTAATATTCTTTATTATATTAATTTCTGTAGTTGAGGTAGTTAGATTTATTTTGCTCCAAGATATGTGGCGTCAGCAAAAATATGTCAGCTATGGCATGTAGATAGTTGTTAAAAAAATCGAACACTCATCAAATAGATCCAAAAAATATATAGCTACATATGTAGTGTACATTTATTTTGTTAAAAGATACGCGTCAACAAAAATATGTCAGCTATGGGATGTAAATAGTTATTTAACATTTTTTTTCCTATACTTTTTTATCAATATGATCCCAGAAGATATATAATCACCATATGACCTTAATGTTAAAAAACAATGAGAAGTAAGAAGTATACTTATAATACAATAATGCTGAGTGACCGCCTGTGGCATTGGTTTGTAATGAGCGTGACATCACTTTGGAGACACGTCAAGCATTATTATCACACCGGATTATTATCATTAGGTATTTACTTAGGCACTCAGAATTTAGATTGGTTTATATTCGGGTTAGTTATAAACATTCCCACTTGGTTAATATGATGTACGTTCTATCTCCCATCCCCCAGATATCGTATATCGCAAGATTGGGTTCTATTTTCGGCTTACGAGGTGAATAAGGAATAATGTAGGGATTGCAATTTATGCCAGCATTGCTTTTATTACGTAATATTTTAAAATATTTTATTGTTAATATGTTACTGTATGTTTGTATTAATTTCGCCAGTAGCTAAAGAGCGTTTGTGAAAATACTTTTTGTATAAACAATGAAACTTATAGCGGTATTATTAATTAATATTTATTCATGTAAGCTCAATTTTAAATACAAAAGAAATATCATTTTGACTCCTAGACTCTTTACTTACTAATTTTACATTTAACATTTATTTACTGCGTTCTGTGAAAATCTCTGAGTTAAAACTTTAACAGTCGTTTAATAAGACCTCACAAGCATATCAATTGAACTATTAATAAAGAATATTCTATTATATCATCATTTTGTCAAAGCAAATTGGTCAGAGCTGATTTTTTCCAGCAAGATAGCAGTGTGATCGCGAACTCGACTAATGCGATCGGCGCGGAGAAGGGCAGCACTGGAGGTGGACGCTCCAGCCAAGTGTCTCTGAGCTCCAACCCCGATCTGGACTTCCGATACTCCGCCATCTTCACCGAGGTTGCCTTCTACCGCGGAAGGCTGCTGGCCGTCAAACGTGTGAGGAGGCATCACATCGATATTAACAGGGAAATTAAAAAAGAGCTGAAAATCGTAAGTATTGATTTTCGTGTAACGTTACTGTCCATGACATTTTCTTTAACTAAAGGTTAACCAAAACCTAAAGCACCCTTTGCTTTGAGCGATGTAAAGTATTTAAGTAAAATTAGTATTTATGTACAATGCTCAAAATTATACCGTACCGAAATAAAAGGTGTGGTAAGAGAGATATTCCTTTATGATACGTTCTTACTTAGTCCTCAGGCATAATCTGTGGCTGCCCTCAGATAGGGCTCTTAATTTTATCTGGGATTAATCCTATCTAGGGTTCTTTGCAGATGTCTCTCGACTACTCGTTGCCTACTTCTATTTTATAAAAAAACGTCATACTAATGTCATGTCAAACCATTTTCTACTTTCATTCTTTAAATATATATTATACCTTGTCCAAGAATTACATTGTATCCCCGAATTGCAATTTACCGCAGCAAAATAAAACGCTATCAAGATACTCGTAGGGACAAATCTTTACACAAGTGTCCACAAACCTCCCCTGATGGGAGGCTGAAAAAATATCACAAGATCCGTCCCTAAGCTCATTCAAAAGGGGAGCTTAGAGTAACAATACCTTTATCAGGGGTTCACTGAAGCGAGAAACAGAAAATCTCCTAAACTACCTATGTTGAGACACGCAAACGGAGATAAATCATACACATTCGTTTGGCTTCCACTAATGCGGTGGGTGGGATTCAACATATAAGTATTAGGGCACGGAGTGGGTAAACATCTGAGTAATGTTCGCATTAACTTGCCAGTTTTGACTACCGACTGGATTGTATGACTGTGAGACATCTTACACGTCTATACAATTTTACGGAAATACACGCAATTTATGAAGAGTAAATCCTTCTTTAGACCACTGGGGCACGGGGGAGTTGCTTCGCAATTCAAACATAAATGACGAGCTACCAATAAATATGTACTGACGAACTGCGTAGTGGAGCGGTCACCATACCAGTCTGACACGCAGTGGGTCCCGGGTTCGATCCCCGGCCAGACAAACAACTGAATGATGAATTTAGATTTCTGTTCTGGGTCTGGGTGTTTGTGTATTTGTATTTGTGTGTCCATGGCACCTACGACACAGGAGAAAATCCTAATGTAGGGCTATGAGTGTAAAAAGCGTTTATTTTATTTTTATTTTATGTACTTAGCTATCGCTAGCTATAATATTGTTACCTTAGCGTTGACATTGCTACACCAATTTTTAACCAACTTCAAAAAAGGAGGAGGTTCTCAATTCGACTGTATTTTTTCGACTGGTGAACCGATTTTGACACTTTTTTTATTTGAAAGCTGCTGCTTCCCGTGGGTACATTTTAATATGGTTCAATTCTGACAAAGGCATCCATAAGAAAACCACATAAGTCTTCAATTAGCATTTAGTGTGTGTGCGACAAATAGGCGAATAATTCAGTTTCTACCGATCCGATTCTCATGAAACTTGTCATGAACATTAGATCTCTAAAATGAAATGATATAATAAAAAATGTGACCTTCAACTCTTCAAACCTGATGATGAAGGGGTACTTCGAACTTAGACTATAGAAGTTGGCCATTTGATGCTTACGTATGTGCAGTAAGATTACTACGCAGATATAAGATGAAAATTTTGACCTTCATCTCCTCAAACCTGATGACGCAGGGTACTGCAAGCTTTATTTATGAATTGGGTTAAGGTGTAGTGATTTATATTGGATGGATAAGGTTAGGTTGGAACTTAATAGAAAACATAAAACTAAGCAAGCAGGGCGCGGCAGCGCGGAGGTTTCTTTACGTTGATCTTGACGTACAACGCGCAAGGAGGGACACTAGGTGACACGGCCTCTCAGCTACATGTACAACTAGATGAATATCTTTATTGTGATAGAGATATAACATCATATATAAAGTTTTTTCTTGCATATTTCGCACTTACTTATCGATGCCATCAAGTTCAGTGCTAATGATTTAGTGACAGCCGGCACGGAAGGCGATAAAATCGCAAAGCTGTTGTTCGTGAATATAATTTTCCTCTTCTTAATTTTGATTATTAATAATTATTTGACTTTTTATAAGAACTGTACTATGTAAAGTTCACCTCCGCCTTCGTTAACCTCTGCATCCGCGGAGGTGAACCTCTTGACTTCCGCATCCTCCTCCAAGTCGGTTTCTATTTATTGTTATTTTTTTTTATAAAATTAATGTAGCGTGCATGCATGCAGTCCACCTCAAGATAAATACTTGCCGCCCGTGGACATGCAACTGTAAGATTCATATAGAACAGACGTCTCGTAAATCACAATGACGTTGCTAGTCCCGAGGACTAAGATGGTCGTCTCATTTGAAAGTGAATCGGCAACCAGACCCGACAACTGCTTCACGCTAGAAATAGGTGTGGCAGTGTGACTTCACCGGTCGAACTATAGGTACTCGTTCTACCACCTTGCAACTTACTCTCTAAAGATCTAGAATACAATAGAAATTAGTGTCATAAGTTATAAGCTGAGCTTATGGTGAAGTCATGTAATACGCCTAATTAAAATTTGTGTATTTTTTTCCTTATATATTTACCTATGCTTATGTTAGGTTAGATTTATTTATACAAACATACTACAAAACGAGTGAATTAGTCGTTCCTTAACTTTACTTTTGATATGTCAATAACACCATCAGTGTTATTGACATATCAAAAGTAGATATTTATTTTCATAAATTGATTTTTTACTGAATCTACAATCTGCAGCGCTCTAAGAAGCACGTTCCGTCAAGCGCTGAAAGTTCGCGGCCTTATTTTTGTTGCTACTAAAGTTTTACTGTAGCGTAAAGTTTGTATCATGAAGCATTATCGGACACTTTTCCGGGCAAAGTATAAATTATATTCACAGCGGCTAAATTTAAGTCCAGGCGAGCTTAATTTGCAACTTTTCCAATAATGCAGTTATAACTGCAATAAAGCTTAAACTAAGTAAGTACTAAAGGTTATATAACAATTTAATAGTAACTAGTTACTCGTCGCAATGGTTTAAATTCGACCGTAATTAAAAGTAGTTGTTCCATATTCAGTACATACTTATTATATCAAAGTTGAATTTGGTTATTTTTTGTGGCGAATTCTTACTAATAAGATGCTCAGGATACTATAAACTCTGGAATAAAAGAAGTAATGTCTCTTAGTCTAGCCACATCGTAGGCATTAAAAACTGTCATCGAGGTTTTATTAAACTTAAGTACTAGGTATTCTACTTACTCGTTAAATTGATAGATTTCATAATTTTTCTTAAATAAATATTTAAAAGTACGGCAGTACAGTTACTACTATTACAGCTACATGGATCCATAATGATAAATGAGTTTAATGTGACAACTTCGAGCTGTAGTAACATTTTAGCTAACGGTTGCTTCATTTCCGGGAAGCGCAATATGAACTAATATTTTAGTATAAATCGAGTTACTAATTGTGTGTTTCTGTACGTAACTGACAAAAAAGCATTTGGGTTGATTTAATTTCAATATTAGTTCTGTACAAAAAAAAAATTCCGAAAATTTATTGGACGTGACTCAAATACAACCTCATGAATTTTTGGTGCGTCTTTGTTATGTTCCTGATATACGGTAAAAAAGGAGCACACAATAAAGTTGGCTTTCTATTGAAGTATGCCTTTCTGTTGAAAAAAAAAGAACTTACTTCTAATAGCTTTCGTGGTTTGAATCTTATGTGCCTCTAATACATACAAATATTCTCAAACTTTTATTATATAATCTTTTGCACCATATAAATTTAGCAATCATAATGAATAAAATTTATTATACAGATGCGTGATCTCCAACATGACAACGTGAATGGATTCGTGGGAGCCTGCATTGAGCCGCCAAATGTATGTGCGCTATCCGAGTACTGCACGCGAGGTAGTCTTAAGGTAATCTTTATTTATTAGATACTTCTTTATTCTTAGAATTCTTCCAATTTTTTTAGTAAGAGCAATATATTTTGAAATATCCTATGGGTTTATAACACACGCATGCGATACGACGTCACGACATGATACCCCTGCGTCATCATGTCCCGAAACGATGTTGGGTCGGTCGTTAATGTCTATGACTGAAAACACAGGGTCAATCCACTTTTTACCATGATAAATGGTTGAAATTACTTTCAGTAAACATAAATCATCTTACTATGAGTAAATGCATCAAATTTTTCCACGAAACGGTTTGATCACGACACGACATAATATCGTAGGTATGATAAATTACCGGTCGTGTCGCGACATTTTACTTTGCACGTCGTAGACGTTGTTGTAGATTTCCAAGTGACGTCGCCACATGGCACGATACGACATCCTATCATGTGTATGTGATTTACCCCTAAGG
Organism: Cecropterus lyciades; assembly: GCA_002930495.1. Lineage (NCBI taxonomy): Eukaryota > Metazoa > Arthropoda > Insecta > Lepidoptera > Hesperiidae > Cecropterus > Cecropterus lyciades. The sequence continues at coordinate 167,417 of MOOZ01000060.1, read as the reverse complement.
TCGTTCAATTACGATAAGACACAAATGACTGCACTTAAATATACGAGTCCAATCGTAAATCTTAAGATGGCTGTTGGCTTTATTTAGCTTAAAAACAGATTTCCAAGAAAAGTACTTATTTTCTAGTGTTTTATTTTCTTTATTTGTTTTTTTTTTTTTTATAAATTATTTCCGGTTTCAGGATATCCTAGAAAATGAAGTCATCAAACTAGACAATATGTTTATTGCGTCTCTCGTAGGTGATATTATTAGGGTAAGTATCTAACCATCATAAAAAATATATTTAAATTAAGACTATTTTTCAGCACAATGAAACTTTACCAAACAAGTGATGAAATAAGATATGAATCGGCATGGTGTGAAAAATAGTAGCGACCTTAGAAATTTTTATGTATACTTCACAATTTCGTTTACCTTTTCAGTTAAGGGATGTTTCACATTTATGTATGAAATTATATTTGTAATATGACCATATTTCATTGTAAGTGATCGGTATTTTTCCTATAAGAGCTCCCAGAGGGGCGTACCCCGTATACCGGGGAACGGCTGCAGCATGGCAAACTTATCAGACATACACCCTGCTCATAATGTGATGGATAAGTTCTAGTTATTATGAATTATCCTTTAAAATCCTTCTTTAGATACCCTCTGCAAACTTCAGAAATAAACAATCTAGTATAGGATTATATCAAATAGGTGAGGTAAAGTATATTAATTAACTAGCTCGTGTTGTTTTGCATTTTACTTAAGTATATATTCTTTACACCGCATCAACCTACTGCATGTATCGTGTTATTACGATAAATAACTTTATTAACTTCATTTCACTTATCTATGTACCTTTTTATTAACAGGGAATGATTTTCATCCACGAGTCACCACTGCAATACCACGGCTCATTGCGACCATCAAATTGTTTGGTGGATGCGCGGTGGGTGGTCAAACTAGCTGACTTTGGGCTTAGAGAGTTTAGAAGAGACGAAATGCCACCTTCCGAACCGAATGCCCTTCGATCTCATATTGAAAGTGAGTATATATAGCAAAACATTTAGAAGAAATTATGAACAACTTATTAATAAAATGAACTTTTCAAACGCTACGCTCAATCCTACGATTCAACCGGCCTAACCTCATCTAACTTAACCAAATGCGTTCTATAGAGAAGTCGGTTAAAAAACTTGATAAGGCATCGCTAACTTAGACGATATCTCTTGATAAACATTCACCTTTTGCATGTAGTTGATTTTCTTGAAGCTTATAATATTTTTGGGGTTTGGTGGATTGCAAATAAGGTCAAGCAAAGCAACACCGAGCGAGGTCGATCCATATATGGTTGACCAATTGTGGTCAATGATCATTATGAGTAACTTAGTTCATTTCGATTATTCATTGTAAGATAAAAGAAGAAAACAAATTTTTCCAAAGGCCTTCGTGTAGCTCGAAATTACTGGGGGAAGAGGTCTGTGCCTATATCAAATTTAGGTGTTGTATATATATATATATATATATATGGCGGAGTCTGTAAGGCTGATAATTGTTAGCCCTTTGTCTACCGTATATCGCTAAAATAAGATTCTGGATACACTCGACCACAATTAATTCGAACGAAATGAAGTACAGTTACAAAAAACATGATTAATGCTCTGGATCCGTATATGAATTACTGAAATTAGAAATTTTTGACATTCTCTTATTATAATTGGCAGTCTGTAAAGTCGAAGTAAGGTATAGACGTTGAAGTTACGGTCCCGCTTATAGGAATAACTACAAGCAAACTTTTCGTATCTAAACAAATAACGTTACACCAGAGCTATAAAAGCACATTTAAAAAAAAACATTAATTATAAATTAGATAGTCGTATGTGCCTAATTGCTTTTATGTATAGAATTTAAATATGTATTTTTCCGAGATACAAGTTCGCTACGCTGCGTCGATATGTTTTATACAATTATTTTATGTATGTAAGACTATTTGTACTTTTTGGGTTATCGACAAATAAAGAAATG
>MOOZ01000060.1:139656-150911 GCA_002930495.1 Cecropterus lyciades | reverse complement strand
TGGCCGAGGATCGAACCCGGGACCCACTGCGTGTCAGACCGGTACGGTGACCGCTCCGCCACGCGGGTCGTCAAAATGTATATAAATATAATGTCTAAGAACTCCAATTTGACCAAGAATGAAACCTCTTGATCTTCATTGTGTGTAATTCTAAATTCCTATAATGAGACACGGTAAGTGACGTGCGTTTTGAAATAAATAACATACTTTTCTATTAAAACCTTACAGATAAGATGCCGAAATTTCAGAACAAATAAAGTTATAAAATCGGTCGCGCACGATGCTCGTCTGCTGGCGTAGAGGGATTGTAATCCTTTTTTCTTTATGTGTTGTTTGCTATCAATAGAATCTTAAATAACATTTACAATAAAGCTTTATAATTTAACTACTAACTAGATTAGAAGCAGCAATGTTGGCGTACCTGTATGAATGCCTATTCTCAATTTAAGAACCTCGTTAGGCCTATGAGATATTTTGTGACTCTTTACAGCGTTGAGTAGCTCGAGCGCCATCGACGCTATCTCGCCCACGTGTCTATCGTTGTTTCTTATTGGTAGGCCTGACACCTGAAAATAAGGTGTGAATTTTTATATCTATTTATTTATTTAATCTTTATTGACCACAAAAAATAATGGACAAAAGGCGGACTTAATGCTTAATAGCATTTTCTGCCAGTCAACCTTAAGTGCAGAAAATTAAAATCCTATCAAAATCAAATCAGTAATAGTTGATATTGGGCAGAAGATAAGTGTACGTGTTTACGTAGCTCCACATAAAATATACATAACTGATACATTAGGATATCATATTATTATCTACGTCATTATTACGCTGTATAATAAAGTCTGAATGAACATGAAGATTGCCGCTCTTAATAAGCTAGGAATGTTACATATTATTTTGACATCGGTAATGAAAACTTACCACCATATAAGCGTCGCCAATAGTTTCCACCTTATAAACGTCGTAGCCTCTTATAATCCTATCGAAGACGGTATACAGATCATTGAGGAAATTGACGACCTGCAGCGGAGTGCTCTCAGCGGACATGGCGGTGAAGCCGACGATATCGCTGAAGTATATCGTGACGGAATCGAACGACTCCGGCTCCACTCCCTCGCCCGTCGTGAGACGGTGCGCGACTGATCTATAACAAGACGAACCGACGTTTTTATATCGCTTTTGCACGATTACCCAGTTATATGATCTAGATCAAAATAGGCATAGGTATCGCCAAATTCTATGACCGTTTAGAGAATATTTGTCACGTCTATAAGCGACATAAAAATCAGATGAGCGTATCCATACAAAATAAAAACTATGTATTTTTATCATTGCCAAACTGACGTAACGGTATATATTTCACAAACCAAAAAAATAAAAATGAAATAACATATGGGTCATTTGCAATAGAACCAAAAAAAAGAGTATTATGAATACCACTGAAATAATTTCAATATAACTTGCTACCAGTTATTGCACTCCTAACTTTTCCAAGGCTCTAATGATATGTGAATATCATTATATTTTTCTTTCATATGACACATATTTATATCATATTAAAAAGTTTCGATTAAAGTGGCATTTTTTTTTAATTTTTTTATTTCAACTAAGAAAACGAAGATACAATTGTCTGGCTCTCACATCCCTAATTGCCGATGCGTGTGGTATACATCTACATATAAATGACCGAAAGAGTGAATAATCGTCATAAAATTTGGCAAGAGTGATCTATAATAAAAAGAGAAGTGTTGTTATATGTACAGAAGAAAGGTAAGAATAGAAAAGGTTCATCGTCGTAGCTAAAATTAATAAAAAAAAGTTTTTTGCATAAGAAATAAATAAAATATACCATGCTTAAACTAATTACTACCGAATAAAATAATTTTCAAAGCGGTTACAGCGGCATTTTCTACGTTAAAAAGAAAATTTAATACCATATATAGGAGTTATCCTTCTTGATATTTTCAATACAATTATCGCAGACAATAGACTACAGATTAAACGAGCAATTTGTACAAGCAATAAGGTGTCTACTTTTCATACAATACAACACTAATCATCTCATACAATAACATAACACTTCAAATATATTATCTAAATCAATGATCTACTATGTTTGTAAATTGCCTGCGACTTTGTCATAAAGGTATTAAATTTTTCTTTTTAATAACATAACTATTTAATCTACAATTAACTAATTAACTCACAACTCTCTTGTGATCCAATCGTAAACTGTGATGGTTAGAAATAACGATTAATTGAAACATCATAAATACATCGAATTACTTATACATATTATTAAAAATATAATATAACATAAGTAATAATAAAATTAAGACACATGCCTTTAATGTAGTTACAGTAGGAAATATCAGGATACAAAACACACCCATATCCTAGCGAAATTTCAAAAGAAATCGATTGTGAGAAGCGAGCGTAACTCCAACACCGATCGTATAGTGCCACATAAAACCACCACAATTCCCAAGCAAGCTCTAAGTCAGTTAATAAGAATAATCTGATACGCGACCATTTCACGCGACACTCGACGCCTACAGCAAGACAAACCGTAAGTATTAACTACAATCACCAGTACGGAGTTAATTACCTCAAGACATTTTCACGACATTTCTATAATCGATTCAACCTCCACATCTGGAAAAGAACACAAGTACAACAAAGTGAATATGATTAGTTCTTTTTTTCCTTTTTTTTTGAAATGAGAGTATGTACTTACGACTGCTTTACATCGAGTCCATGTCGAAGGTTGAAAGATATTGGTATCATCGCATTGTTTACTTTCATTTTATATGTGTTTCGTATGTATTGATTATTGTTCGTTTGTCTCCCATTGAATAATTTGTCACATTCTTTTTACAAAGAAATTACAATGGCTAAGGGAAGACAATACAAATACTCAAATTTTTCCTAAACAAAACTGCACCCACAATATCTCATATAAATACATAATTCCAAATGAAATTTAGTACAATATCTGTCTATGTTAACACATTAATATAGTGCAGTCAAATAACGTCTGAAATCCAAATTTGACACTCAACTTTGCACTTTTGATATTATATAATTCTAATGATACGATAGGTAAAGGTTGTAGTGTCCGCAACCCCCGGCAAGGGTTGGAAAAAAATGACAAAAGTGTTTTATCGCAATTACTCGAAAACGGTAAAATTTAGATAAAAAAAATGTAAAGATGTAATAAAAATTTGGAGAGCTTAATATTTTACATAAAATAGGTTGAATGACTTTTTTTCCTCCGGTCAAAATTAACTGACTTAAGGAGGTTTTAAGTTCAAGGGATGAACGGAAATCGATGAAAAAAATCGTAGGTAGTAGAAAATATTGAAAAATTTATATATTTCTTTTTAAATCGTTAAAAAAATCTATCTTTAATTTTAGAGAATCCGATATTTTAATAACAATTTAAACCTTTCAAATTGATATTTAATACTTAAAGATTTTTTTTTAAACTCAGTTAATTTTGATGGGAGAAAAAAAGTCATTGAACCTTTTTTATTACATTTTATTACATTTGTCTAAATTTTACCGTTTTCGAGTAATTGCGAAAAAACACTTTTGTAAATTTTTTTCCAACCCTTGCCGGGAGTTGCGAACACTCAAACCTTTACCCATCGTTTTTGTATCATTAGAACTACACAATATCAAAATGTAAAGTTGAGTGTCATATTTTGATTCCAAACCTTATTCGACTGGACTATAGTCTGTGGCCGAGCATAAATATGAAATCTATACAAAATGACTGGACTAAATGTAAACCAGTACGCACACCACTGCAGTCAGCCAGGAGTGTGATGCAGCTTGTTGTATTTGCGTCTTCTTTATTTCTTACATTTACATTAATTACACCAATCTGTTACACAGCTTTATTAGTAACAATAAGGGATTACAGACACGCTTAATACTATAGTACAAAGTCGATACACGTGGGGCAATAAAACGAGCGATCAGGACAACGCCTATTGTGCTATGTCACACTTACTGACCTCACGGGAGCCACAATTCCGTGCTACGTTATAACACAATTTTTTTTTAAATCATATAAACATAGTCAGATGTTACTTATATGTATTTTTATATATAATAAAAAGTATTCTATTTGATAATCATATTTAGTATTGGTTAATTTTATTGGATAATTAATTATTTTTATTAGTACAAAATTTTCAGGACTAAAATTTCAAACAGATTATATACTCTTAAAGTAATAATCTCGAAGTGTTTAATAAATATTTCGCTCTTTTAATCATATCATAAACATCTTTATAATTATAGGAATAATGCAAGGAACTGCACGCGCCATCCATGGCGCACCAAGCCTTATTGCCCCACGGGTAACAGATTTGTAACATTAGTTTATAACATTGTACAACAACTAACATTTTAATAACATCGGCATGCATAGTGATCGTGCGACTTGGCTGATATCTTTGAAAAAAAAAAACATTTTTTTTAACAAGCGCCAATAAAATACGCATGTTAAACTGCGCAGTGTCAGTTAGAAGTTCAGATTCCGTTCAGTTTTATAGTTACGACAATAAATTTCAGACTTTAGTAATAAACGGGTACATATGCCCAAAGATACGCTACACAAATTGAATGTACACAACAGTAAAATTAAGCAACAAACACACAACAGTTAGGTCAGGTAGAGGAAAACTCATTTCTTATCGATAATTATCATTAATATATAGGTAATTAAAAATAGTCTGAAATTAACGACTTACTTTGGGAGCATCCTATGCAGCAAGTCTTCGGTCTTTTGTTTCTCCTCCATCAGCAATCTTGTTCTCTCGTTGACTAGTTCTTCCAAATTGTTGGCATACTTCTCCATCATATCCATCATTTGGTCCATTATGTTTCTTGACCTGAAAATATGTGAACGAATATAAAAACTGATTACTTTTCAAATAATTGATATGTTATATTTAAATTTACATTGGAAACACTAGAAATATGATTTTAAGTTTGGGCAAAAATAAACTATAAGCAAAATACATATGTACAATAAATAATCTTCTATAATAACCATGGAAAATCTTATCTGAAAGCTGAAGTTGAAACTACTTAAGCTTCTGGTTTTACTTTACAGAGGTTAGAAGTAACAAAATATTTATTTTAGGAGTTTTTGGAAAATCAAACACTATGAAATAAGGGTGGAAAGTTTAATTGAAACTTTACTTATTTCTAAGCAAGCATTATGAAGATTGGTATTAGGATTGTTATTAGGAGAACTATTTTTTATTGGATTCAGAAATATGTCTGTCCGGTATCAAATCTTGAACTTGCACATTATTAGACAAAAGTAAATATTACAAATAAATTATATGCTCTACGGCGAACGTAACTTCGTCCTACGCTAGAAATTATCAATCGATGTAACGCGTTTGGTACTTTATTCCAACATAATTATAAATATCAATAAAACAAAGGAGAGTAACGATCACATAGCCATACAATCACCATGTAAAACCGGCATAAGACGATACTAACTTGCCAGACTTCATCTTCTTGAGCCGGCTGCGTATGACCGGGAAGTCGGGGCGCTGCGCGGGGTCCTCGGCCCAGCAGTCGCGCATGCACGCCACCACGTAGTCGTCGGCGGCGCGCAGCGCGCCCGTGTCCGGCCGGAACACCTCCTCGCCGTCGTGCCGAGGACGCTTCACGCGCTCCACTATGTCTGGAAATCGTCAACGTTATATAATTAACGATTAGCTCCAGCTAACCTTGCAGTTGCCTTCATGGATGAAGCAGTTCGTTTGCGGTTGGAGTCAGAGGAATAGAGCAGTTGGCTGTGCTGTAACATCATCTGAAGATATAAGATGAAGTAACGTGCGCATGCGCACGTTACTTCATTACTTCATCATGCGCACTGAAGGCTCGTCCCAAATAAAGGTATATGATAATTTTAGACTTATCTGAATTATGGATTTATTGGAATTAAACCCTAATCAGTTTATGGCAAAAAAAATATCCAAATTCAGTTACATTATTATTTTTAATCGTTGAATGAACATTGCAAAGTGTTTGTTAACTAGTGTTTCAATTTTTTTTACACACAATCTTTTCATGGTAACTTTCGAAATTTTTACTACAGCTGTAATATTAGCCTTATATAATCATATGTACAATGATGAAAACAATTCATACCTTTTGGTTCTAAAGTTGTTGTACCGAAAGGACCTCTTCTAGAAAATATCTCATAAAGAATTATGCCAAACGCATAGACGTCCCCCTTTTGAGTGCCGCCCACGCTCCAATTAGGGTCCTCCAACTGTCTCAATAGTTCCGGAGATTTCCATAATAAGCCTGAAAACCACAATTGCACGTTTTATTAATATAATCTTAAAACAAATACATAGTATGGAGTAAGCCCACTCGGGCTAAAACGGAAGTTACAGGTCAGAACATTATCACTATGCTCTGTATAAGGCAAAGAGGTTATAATATTTATAACAATAAATATCGTAAATTATTCTGTGGCACCTAGTACTATATCCCATTTGATTGTATTTCGTTAAATTAGTAAGCAATTTCCTTCTTTATATTAACTAAATAATTTTGCCTTACCTCTATAATATTGATGTTCCCCTATTAATTCATTTTCAGCACAATATCTTAGTTCATGGAGCCCAAAATCTGTCACCTATAATAAAAAATACAGATATTTATGTACCTTCAATAATGTTATTTGGTAATCAATACTAAACTTTATATATAGTAATCTTTAATAATATAGAAGATTTATTAATATACCTGAAGCATCCAACGAGACGTAACCACACAATTCGAGGATTTGAGATTTCCGTGAAAAATTAATGGCGAAGTGTGAATGAACATCATACCCTATAACAACAAAAAAAACAACCATTAAAAAATAAACAAAAAAATAAGGATAACGCAATATAATAAATACGATAAACGCAACAAAATTTAAAAAAAAAACTCTGACATATAAGTTAAAAAAATTATTCCTATTACCTTAATGAGATCATGAACTAGCGAAGATATGAACATTTTATCCAGCTTTATATCTTCATTTTCAATTATATCCTGAAACATAAGACTTAGGTTAGGAATATTCGTTTAGAGATCTTTTTACGTGGTGTCCACGAGGTTCCAGTTAGAATATCTCATAAAGGTGTCTTTCCCTTACCACAACCTTGACATCTAAATACAGCAGAGTGTAAAACTGCTCTGACAAGGCATACTAACGTGTGACCATGGCGCTTTCGGAGTCGACATTATAACATAGATATATGCGTAATCACGGTACCTCCGGAGTCAATAATGGAGAAATGATTAAAGTAGCAACAGAACATGTAGTAGCTGATGGTAAGTGGTCGCTGTCGCTCATGGACATTCATGCTGTAAGCAAATTCATACAGAACAAGGGTTGTATCTGAAGTCAATCGCAATAGATGCGTTGCTACTCCCGAGGACTAAAACAGCCGCCTCATAAGAAAGTCAGCCGGCCACCAACTTTCCACCGAAACGCAAGAACCGCTTCACGCCAGAAATAGGTGTGACGGTTGTAACTCCCCGGTCGAACTAAATACGTGCTTATACATTATGCATTTATGACATTACTTACATACAAACTCCCTTTGGCACAGTAGTCGGTGAGAAGCAGAACACGCAGCGGTTCTACGACGGCGCCGATAAACGAATTCAGGTTATCGTGGCGCAACTCCCGCAGGAGCCGCATCTCCTTCATCACCTCGCGCGATATGTCCTGCATGAACGAACTTTTATAGTCGCTACTCATTCATTCATTCATGTTTAGATCAAGGCATGCCATGAAATACCGTTTGAAATAATGCAAAACGCATTCTAATGTGGAATGGCTAGTTCATTTTATTTTTAAACAATTTTCCTTTATGACATTTTAACCACGTGTATTTTATCGTGAACAAAGTTGCACGCGCTGATTGTTATGAGAATACATAATTATTTGTAGTTTTTCATTTATTTGCCAATAAAATACAAGTTTACAGAGTTAAAATATTTATTTGAATACTTAATAACATCTTAATTTAACCTAAAAAAATATAACTTTTACTACCGTAAATAAGCACACACGCTTCTTTCTTTACAGTGATAACTTTAGCCAGCTTAATGCTTGAGCAGCCAGCTCCAAACGCCCAATAGGGGGGGATTGGTCGTTCGGATTTATATCCGCCCTTTCTACTCGACCGTGGTTGTACTATTTCTAGTATTTAAAATAATGCATCTTACGCAATGATCACATCGAATGCAAAACAACATCTAATAAATATCAAATAGAAAGAAATAATATGGGATATTTGTGGCACGCATGCACACATTCTACACGCTAAAATGCTACTACTACAATACCAATATTACACAATTACTACCATAGGATGTACATAACAGCTATGGCATGATTTCATAACTGAATACTGTGATTTCAAAATTGAGTCCGCAAACCAATAAAGCTTGCACATTTAATTTGGTTTAAGTTGGTTTAAAAAAAATTGTATTATATCTTGTATGAATGGGCAACAATCGCATGCAAATTATAACGTTTAAATCATATCGTGTAATTCTATTGCTTCAAAATCATACAATTGTTTATAAAGTTCAGCCTCTATATCGATATCCGATATTGAGATATCGTATGTATATCGATACATTCGATGTACATACGATATATCAAAGAAATTCTATATATTAACAGAGTTAGAATTACTAGAATGAAGATAAAAACATATGTGTGTACTTATTTATTACATTAACTCTGGACTGATGGGATTCTCTGGTGGATTTTCGTTTATGTGGCGTGACACAAACTTGATGTCGAAAAATCCGTCACCCTAGAAGCTGCCATTGATTAGAGTAATAGTAACCAACGCTAAATTATACTTTTAACTGTAATGATAAATTATACTTTAAGAGTAAGACATAGACAAAAAATGTAATTTTACATAACTTTACAATATGCATCAGTTACATGACATCTCTAAATATACTAAGTCATGCTTCTATGTTGATAAGTTTTGAGTTACAACGGCGAAAGTAACTCCGCCTAAAACTATTTTCTAAACAGGCCCACGTGACCAACTTTAAAATGCTACGAGATTTACGTGCAAAAAAAACATGATGATGTCGTTATTTTTAAAATATTGCATGAATTTTATTTCATTTCATAAAAAACACAGACGATACGATGCAACCAGTGTTATTTTCTAACAAATTAAGCCACATTTTAAACACATCACATACCGCGCGCGCGATGTAATCTCCGTTTAAAAGTAGGTCTTTAAATGGGAATGCGGGTCGCTAAAAAGAAATGCTAAAGTTAACTGTTTGCCAAATATCAATAAGAAACATAATATGATAGATTACACTATACAGGATGAATTTTTCAACTGGGCGTGAACAACAAAATCCGAAAGTATAGAAAATAACGAATACCACCACTAAGTGTCATGGGACCTATTGTGATATAAGATAAAATTAATATTATTATTACATTTCATAAAAACTGCTTTCCTATCCGGCAATCGAACTAATTAATTTTGAAAAAAAAACACCTGTAATAACGCGTCATATCTGTGAAAATCACCCTATATGTAGCAAAAATAGCAAAAAGAAAGTAGTAAGATCGTAGTTAAGATATTTAAATATTGATCTGCGTAACTAAGATCGCCACAACAGTTTGCTATTTTCATAGCCCATATATATAGGAATCCGGGATCGTTCCCAGTCGAGGTAGACATCAAAATAATATATAAACTTAAATATGTATTCTCTCGTTGTGTACTCATGTTTGTTTGTTTGTTGCTTTATTAGCCACGAGATTATGAATTCAAAATGCATTAATACAAGTATATTAATCAATTTTATTTACCTTCTTCTTCGAAAACTTCAACTCCTTAATTCTAACTACATTCCCCCTGTATTGTGCTGTAGTTGCAAATATCTGTGTACAGCACTTGCTCTCGTATGATATGCCACTTGTTATACTTAACTGGAATGAAATATAACAATTAAATTAATCAATGAAAAAATAATTTTTTTTTGCTTATAAATTACACCTAGTTATTTTCAATAAAAAAAATTGCCATCATAGCTTACCTTACTAGGTGACCATACAAGGCCACTGCCCATAAACCCTACAATTTCGTGTGGATTTATTTTCCACAAAAGGCCCTCTATTTCCTGCTCGATTTTCCATTTCCGATATATACTTATTGTAACGACAAGAGCACAGAACAGAGTGACGGCCAGTGTTCCCGCGACCACTAGTGAAGTGATTTGGGAATCGTCTTTCGGACATTTTTCATTCAAAAATCCGCAGGAAGGTTCGTCTTCAGGCTTTACACTATCCGGCCAGTCAATAGGTAAGCGAGGATTCAATTTGTATTCCTAGAATTTAAAGAAATCAGTCAGTTAATATAAACGAGAGAAAGCACTCTATATTTTATGTAACTCATCCAGCTAATAATTGCTTAGTACGTTTTATAAATAAGCTTTTAGATTTGCCGTCTCGTAGTTAATCTGCCTTTTAGAAATTTACGATCACTTGCTTTAATCGGAAAACTTAGGTCAAAGAAAATACACCGTGCACTTAATTGCCTCATTGCGAATTAAACATATATATTAAGAAGGGTTGAAATAAGCGCTATTCTAATCCATCGCGGTACCTCTGATCTCAAACACTTCTTATCCTAAAATATTTGTACCCAAACACATAAAAAGTTGATAATTTGCCCAAAAGCCGAACGATAGATTATGATGAGAGTAATCTTATCAATAAATTTTATATTTACCGGGAACTCCTTCGTGCTCTGCTGGAAGTGACCTACAGGGATCATGCTGTAGGTGCAGTTGATGTCGTCATCGGTGAAATTAGTCGGCTTGAACGCGAGCACGGAAAAGTTTCCCTCGGAGTCCGCGCGCTCGTCCAACCGAATCGACATACCCGACACACCTTTCAAAGTAAAAATAAAATTATAGTAATACTAGCTTATTTTCCAGGTGGTAGGACTAGTGAGTGTAGTTCGACCGGTGAGGAACCACCACACCTATTCCTAACGTGAAGCAGTTTTTGCGTTTCGGTGAAAGGGTGTGGTAGCCGGCTCACTTATGTATAAGGCGATCATTTGACGACCCGCGTGGCGGAGCGGTCACCATACCGGTCTGACACGCAGTGGGTCCCGGGTTCGATCCCCGGCCAGACAGAAATCTGA
>MOOZ01000060.1:76840-93890 GCA_002930495.1 Cecropterus lyciades | reverse complement strand
CTGGTCTGAAGGGTGTGGTAAGGGAGATATACTTTTCTGAGGCATTCCATCTTAGTCCTCAGGGGTAGCAACGCATCTGTGGCCAACCTTAGGTGAGACTGCGATCTTACCTAGGGTTGATTACAGATGTCCATGGGCAGCAGTAGCCACTTTTTGCTTGTTTTTTTGCTTGTTGTTTTGTTTGCTACTTCCATACTATAAAAAAAGATATATATTTTTCTTGAATATCATAATTAGACACCAAGTGCGCTACATCAATACCGAAGCAGCGGGAGGGACTAAGGGAGTATGCTTTGGACAGGGAAATGCCCAGCAGTTAAAAATAAAAGCGGTTGCGGTCATAAAATTAAGGAAACGTTTAAAGTACTTACATCATCAATAGCCATTGAGATCGCCCCAGAGATAGAAGGACCTTGTCTGTATCTAAAGTTTCCCCTGATACAGGGTAAATAACCAACACTAATATAATATTCTTTTGAAGCGACATAGGGAGTTAGTTGAGCAAGTCCTACTACTAACAGCGGAGCTCCGACCCACATTCTGACCTGCCCTTTACAACGCTAGTACCTAAAACAAATCAGTGTTATTGAAGCGCGTTTTAGTATTGTTAATGGTTTTGCAATCAAGGCAGAAGATAATCCCTACAGGAAGAAAAGCAAAAAATAGAGAATTTCAGCCAATTACATCAACTTCTGGTGAGTTAGTCACAAATAAAGCTACTATGAAGTTTGTAATGAAAAAAGTATTTGCCAGACCTCTAAAATGTGCCGAGAGTAGAATGTAGCCGCTAGTAAATAAATAAGTCACCAAAACATAATCTCCAGACATGGCTAAACCGAAGATAGGCTTTACCAAAGTATTTGTTAAGCTCCATAGAAAAAATAAGGCAGCAAAAAGGAATATAAAATACTTTTTATTGAGAGACATATAAGTATGCATTTTCCAAAATGATTCCTTTTATGGAAGAGATTAATCTAATTTGGAATATTTGCCTCTCCCTTACATTATAACATAACCTACGTAATTTTAAATTTATTGGCAACTTAGGTCCTCCTTTGTCATAAGTGTCGATTTAAAGGTGCTTCCAGGATTTGTCTTCCGTTGTAGATTTGGGGCTTGGGTTATTTGAACCGTTTTAATAGGTAGTACATAAAGCAATATTAAATAAAATTGGATTACGCTAAGAAATTGAGAACATGATGACGTCATTACATATCCATATAAAGTTGGCAAGATATTGAATCATAACCTAATTAACCATTTAGCGTATTATTTATTCTGTCATATGGTGCGTCATATAGGTTTGGTTAGGTTAGGTCGGAACTTGAAAGAAAATATACCCGCTCGGGATACTCGGTTTGAGGGGGTTGGTCCAATTCATGTTAATTAAATTGGTGAAATTTATTAATCAAGCCGAGATAATAGTAACAAGTCGTGTCTTTTCTTACTCTGCCCGATATTTGATAAATACATTTATATATGTCGCAGCACTCGTATGTTTGTTATTGGGAAATTGACTATACGCCTTGGCTGTTACCTATTGTAGCTTAATGGATGGAATGGACATTAAAGTTGTAATATTTTCATTTTTAATCATTTAATTCATTCCTTTCATCGTATAATTCCCTAGATAAAGACTTTTTTCTTATTTATATATGATCAGATCATTCTTTAAAATATTTATAAAGATATACAAAAAAAAACATTTTATGTCTCTCACTAATACTTATTATTACTGTATTATTGACAACCATCAATGTCATGACAGCAGTAATTCACGCTGCTAACAGCGCACGAAGTATATGCTAGGAAAGTAGTAAAAACACTATTGATCAGAGTCATTTGCTTAGCTTTTTAATTTAATAGCAGTATACTATTCAAGTAAATCGAGACACATCTATTACTCAGAAGTAGCATAGCTATACCGAAAAAATAGAAATTTTGTATGGAATTAATTACTGATGTCCATGGACAACAATTATAGTTTACACCCTGTGGGAACGGTCTCATAAATTCTCATAACTGATAGATTCTTATAGAAATCTGTATCAGAAAATTTTTTCAATCTTATAAATATTTTTTTAACTGATAAATTCTGATACCGAGTTAGCTGTTTTGTATCAGAATTTATAAGACTTTTTCCACAGGGCAATCGGGTGTACTGCATGTTCGTTTGCTACTGCAAATTATAAAAAAAGTAATTCAAGCTAGTTAAGGACACCGTATAGTGAAGATGCTAGACTTTGTCTTGAACGGCTAATGAAGCCAATTGCCTGCGACATTGTCTTTGACATCCTACATCTATGGACTCCGGCAGAAAAAGATCGAAAGGTTAACTTGATAAGAAATATTTTTATTATTGTTTGAAGTCTTATAAATACATATTGCGCCAAGATAAATGTACAAAACATTGAATTGAGTTGGATGTAAAAGTATATTGGTTGGATGGATGGATTGAATATGTCTTAATAATTACTAAATAAAGCGCGTTAGTAATGTAATCGTCTAAGTCTTTGGCTATTAATTAAATATATCGGACTCCTCCTATAATAAATGAATAAATCTCATCGCAATTGGGTGATGCATAATAGATTGCAGTTCCATGAAGACCGTTCTCAGTGAGCAACGCAATCAAAATGACTTAGGACAACATATAAAACATTTATAAAAACGCAACGTTGTGTAAAAATTAAAAAATAATCCATTGATACCTTTTTGGCGTTTCGCAAACGGAAGCTGAATTATCATTAAAAGTTTATCGAAAAATAGGTTTAAAATGCCTATATCGGTCCTAGGCTATGTATGACACTGATTAAGTTAAAAAATATATTAAACGTTATTTTAAAAAAATACCAATAGATAAATTTCTAACCTTAATCGGTGTAATCACCATTCGCCAACCACACTACTCTGAATATTATGATGGTAAATTTAATTTTCTGTGATTATTGTTTGGGTAAAACATCAAACAATGTTTATATGGTTGTACAACTATATAAACTGCTTTATTTAGATCTTGACAACTTTGAATTCGTGTACCTACTGTAGTTTTTTTGAGTAATTTTGAGCCAAAATTTAAAATAAATGAATCTATATTTTTTCTGCTGTTTTGGTACATAGGTGTCAAATGTATAAAGTGAAGTGCAAGGCCGAGTTTATGTCCAAGATTTTTAAAATTATTTACTTTAATTGAAATTAAGGGTCAAAAAAAGGAATGAAAATATCAGTAGAATGTTTATAATAAAACAATTAAAAGCAAATTTTGGAAAAGAAATTCCAAACTACGGCGAAAGGTCTTATTTTTAAACAAAATACTAATCCTTGTTCTAATGTCTATTCATTTAATCCTATTAAGCAACATTATTCGATAACACAATAATTAAACAGGTGTGTTCCAAAATAACTATTATTATTCTTCTTTGTTGTTTGATTTTTTTTCATTTTAAACGTTTATTGTCTTAATGTATCAGGTATTAAAAATAAACTTTCATTTTTTTTTATTACCCAGTTAAATGGAAAATCTTATGATAAAACCTCAAGAGTAGCAAAACTGATATACATTTGACATATTGACATTGACAGTGACATTCTTATTTGCGCGTCAATAAAGTCAATTTCGTCATCATACTCATCATTGTATTATTTATCCAAAACATATTTACCATTTCTTATTTATCTTCTTGTTTCAACGTCGTAATCGGTTCATGAAAGTTACTACTTGATTCAATTCAAAATGGGGAAAGGATTTAATAATTACATGTGCAAGAAGTTCTTTCATCCAGCTTCCAGAGACAACTTAAAAAGGGTAAGAATACTAAATTATAACTCGGAACCTTTCTAATCTCAGAGTCCCTCACTCATTTTTTTATTAACAAATTAAACTTTGTATCGACACAATTTCGTCATATTATATTTGTTAACATCCATAATCAAAAGCATAGTTCAATGTTTCTTACGCTATTCCTTTATTGAATTTTAACGATTCACATCTGAATAAATTGATATTGTATTCACGTGTTTTTTATTGTAATATTATAAGAAATTATTTATGTGGAAGAAAAGATTTTGAGGAAACTTACATGCATGAAGTTTCCTGAAAAAATATGTCAAAGATGTGCGAAGTCTACCAATTCACACTTGGCTAGCAGAGTAGATAATGGCCTAAATCTCTTACTTTAAAGGATACCAACAGTAGAGCAGTAATAGATTAACTACACACAATGGTGACTTTCTTATAAAAAAAATATGTTTTTATTTCTAGGTATGGATGGCAGAGCAGAAAACTGATGCATACAAGAAAAAACAAGAAGAATTAAGGGTTCAGTATGAAAAGGAACAGGAGTTACATGAAAATAAGTATGATTCAGTTTATTTGGTATACTGCTATTATTTTCTTATTGTGCTGAATTATTTACAATTTTTATTCCATTTGTGATTGTAACTCCAACACACTTGTACATGTGTTAGATTACATTAATAAAAATTAATAGATATATAATTATTTGGAATTTTGTTGAAAAAAAAAAACAATTCAGGCCATTTAAAAACAAAAATTGTTGAATCATATTAAATTACTATGATATGCTGATACTACTTAATTTTCGAAAATTGACATAACATTTTCTATTTTAGAGCATTGCTGAGCAAAGACAGCAAGGACAAACTCAGCTTGAATTTTATGTATGAACCACCTCCAGGGGTCAAAAAAGAGAGGGAAAGAGAGGACAATGAACCTGAATACAAGTTTGAGTGGCAGAGGAAATATAATGCACCCAGGGAGAGTTACTGTAAGGGTGACAATGAGATCAGAGACCAACCTTTTGGTATTCTCGTGAGGAATGTTCGATGCATCAAATGTCATAAGTGGGGTCACATTAACACAGGTAAGATTTTGCTTGATGTAAATAAGTATTTTATGAGGCACATGTTAACTGCTTATGTTGTCATTAGATACATGTGTTTTTGTTTTTATATAAAAATGAAGTAGTATATAAGCCAGTATTCTATCTGATGATCAGTGGCCACTGCAATCATGGACATCTATAACGAACTCATGTATAATAGGGGTTCTCGCTAAAACCAATCACTGACACAACTCCTGAGGACTGATATTTCAAGAGGGTCACCTTTTATTTAAATTGATTATCATCCACCCTTCTACAAAATAAATGTACTGTTTAAATCAGGGATGTCGCAGATGACGATTTTGTCACATCCGGAGATGTGAATGCAGATGCTGATTTTTGAAGTCTCAAAGCCGTGGATGTGAATGTCCAAGATTTATGTAAATTAAAACAATGATAGAGATATTATTACCATTTTTATTAATGACAATTAGTATTCAGTATAATGCTCTTATTTTTTTAACTTCACTTACTAATTTTCATATTAGTAAGTAAAGTTAAAAATAGGCACATTAAAAAAATGGCATTTACTTGGCAATATAAATTTAATAAGCTGAGCTAAGGCTAATAGCTACTTGCATATAGATAGCCTACTAAAGAAATACTCACTCTATCACAGTAACACTCAAAATATCTATCTATAACAATCAACTGAAGCACCACAACATACATGTTGGATCTTGTCACCAATTTTTTCGCTCCCATTGGTCATTGTCACATGCAAACCCGCCACTTTTTATTTTTTGTCTCAACTTATATTATATCCGCATTCACATGAACATCCGCATTGATTATTCGCGCATGCGGATGCAGATGTTCAAATCTATGTGGAAGCTCCGCATATGCGGTTGCAAATATTCACAACATCCCTGATTTAAATGCTAAAAATCGGTGATGCCTCCCTGGTTGAAGTATAGTGGTTCTCGCAAAGTTTTGAATTGCAAAGGGAATCAATGGTAATAGTAAAAAAAATGGGAAAAGCATATTTTATATTCTTGCCTTTTATTTTATGAGCAAAGTACATTGTATACATGATATTTTACAGACAAAGAATGTTCAATGTATACATTGTCCATGAGCGAGGCACGTGCCCTTCAAGCATCTACATCAGCTCCAGAAGAAGAGGAACCAAAACCAGACGTGCCAACACTAATGCAGCAGATGCGAGATACTGGACTGGTGATGAAGCCAGGAGCACTGCCCTTAGCTGCTACAAGAATAGAGGAAAATGAACCATCTACTCTAACAGAGACTGATCTTCTCAGTCAGTTGACAAAGAAACAAAAGAAGAAACTGTTGAAGTGAGTTAATGTTAAGGAGACATTTGTTTTAATAACAATGTTTGGCTAAGTGGGAATCAAATTCACAGGGACAGTTCCATATCACTATAATTATAATTTGATATATGGTAAACATGAAATTGCCAAAAATACCAGTTTCTTGTATGGCAACATGTCTTATTTGTATCTTTTTTAATATTCATTCTTTGCTACATACAACCTTAACAAATCTAGGTTGGTTTAAAAGTTAAACAAGGGGAACTCAAGGCTTTTACTGTTGAGGTATGGTAGCCTAAACTATCCAGCAATACTAACACTAACGATTTTTTCTACACAAGTTCCGATGTTTTATTACTGTTTGTTCAAAATAATATCTGAGTAGCATAAGTTCTACTGTTTAACCATATATTGACGACCCGCATGGGGGAGCAGTCACCATACCGGTCTGACACGCAGTGGGTTCCGGGTTTGATCGTTTCCGATCCTCGGCCTGACAGACATCTGAATGATGACTTTAGATTTCTGTTCTGGGCTGTCTGGGCGTTTGTGTATTCGTCTCTGTGTGTCCATGGCACCCACGACACGGGAGAAAATCCTACTGTGGGGCTCTGAGTGTAGAAAGCGTTTATGTTATATTATTCATATGATGGTTACATAATTTCTCTTAAAGTTAATTGATTGTTAGCAGCAACGAAAACAATGTTTTTATACAACTTGTGTGTGCTAACTGCTAATATATAATTAGACTATTAAGAGTTTATTCTACAAGATAACTATAACAAAAATACTTCATTAAAATAAAATTTTAATATTGTCTCTTGTTTCAGGAAATTGGAAAAATTGGAGAAGAAAAAGGACAAGAAACACAAACATAAGTCTAAATAATTAAAAGATACCTATTGATTACTCTTAACATTTTATTAGCATTTGATGTATTGAGAGCTGTTTGTAATGTTTCTCTTATTTTAATGCTGATTATTGGAATTTGAAGTGTAAATTACAATAAATTAGGACTAATTAAAGAATACCCTTAAATCACAATATCTTTGAAGTGGTGTATTAATTCAACCTTATGTTATTTATTAAATCTATTTACATCAGGATTTATATTACACATTTATTTATAATTAAATCCTATATACAAGTAACTTCAATATATTTATGATCACAGGCTAATATTTATTATAAAAAATATAGCTTACACTATATTTTAACATAGGTATTTTCATCGATTTCAATAATATCTTGCCTATCATTTCTCTCCTTCCAATGTAGATATAATACACATCCTATTATGATAATTATTACAGCTGCTAACACAAAAACACTCTTTAGGATAACCTTGCTTGGAGTCACAAACAACTGTGCTCGCCATTGAGAGGGATCATTAGATGGTGCAGGGATAATAACAATTTGAGAGTTTGGTATTATTTGGGACCAACTCTTTGAGTATCCAGAGAGACCTACATATAAGTTATCAACAAAATTAGGTGTCCTGTCAAGACCAAAAATTGAGTAAGGTAGTTGTAAAGCAAAATATGCAGATTGTGGCAACTGTGCACACACTCCAGTCCTGTAGTAACCCTCTTGTGACCAAGTGTTGTATCCAATTTTAGGGCCTGGTAGATTAGTGCCTGAAACAAGTTGTTTAATCAATGTTTGTGCAGGATTGATTGGAAATTGAACAAATTCGGATTTTAGGTGGTTGAATGCTACTAATTCGTTGCTGTATGATTCTTTTTTCATTAAGCCATATCCTGAGCGCGAAATTCAACTTACGCCTAGGCGAACTATTTAAAGAGTATCTAAATTATACACATGGAAGACTATTTTCTGAAGCCACACATTGGCTAGAAAATAGTCTTCATAAATAAGTCAACACAAGGGCGTATATAAGGAGGGGTTTCGAGCGACTGGACCACCTCCTCTGAGCATAGTCAAAAAAAGGGAATAATCTTAAAAAGAGAAGGACCTTTTTTGTCGAGTAATTTCAAAATCTACTCTGGGCCCTCCTCCTCTTATCATACGGTAAGAAAAATCAAATAACAGCCCACTTTTTGCTAATCGCCATTGTTGAACTCCTTTCTGACCACAGTTACCTAACCCGTAGTTGATTATGACAAACAACAAACAAACATTGTACATACCAAATGTCCCTTTCCTGTTGTAAAGAGTGCCATTGATAGTAGGTATCCTGTCATTGGTGAGGCCTGTTACGACAATGACTTTTATGAAATTAGTATCATATTCCAGCTCATTTCTAAAACCTTTCATCGCATATGTTTGTGTGGTACTATTTTTCTGTACATAAATCACATCTAAGACACCATCCATGTAGAAGTCATAAAATGTAGCCATAACAACATTCTTCCCAAAGGTACTAAACTTGTCCCACTGCACATCAAAAGTCCTCCTAAATTTACAACCTGGTAAGTTACAAGGCATGTTATGTAGAAGAAAAACTTCAGTCTCATTGCTATTGACAGGACTTAGAGTCATCAGGATATCAGGATAACCATCCATGTTGTAGTCTCCACTGCGCATTGTTATGGTATCCAGGTAGATTTCGTTCCTTGGTGGTACAAAACGCCACAAAGTTCCTTGTCTATCGTTAAAATCAACGTGGAGATCATGCCACTGTTTGTTATCATATATTAGAATGGTACTATTATTACAATGAGTGTCATAACAGACAGGTATTACTAAAAAGAAGTCTCCAGACAGTGCAACATCAGTGAACAAGGCCTGGCCATATATAGTCGCATGGCCGACAAGTAGTTCAATACTATTATTATACCTAAATCCAGTCTCTTCATTTAACCACACTTCAATATCCAGGGTTGTTGTCACTAATAGATCTGCAGCATTATCATCATTCACATCTAAAAATGAATGTGAATGCGGTAATTTTATTTCCTTATTTATTTTTCCACCATCCATCAATATTTCCATTGGCGTCGTTCTTGTGTTATCAAATATCCAAAACACTCTTTGCTTTTGTGCATTCAATCCAAATAAGTCCAAAACCATGTCGCGATTGTAGTCCAGGGCCAGTGGCTGCCCTATTACTATGGCTTTGATTAAAAGGGCATCAGAACAGTTCAGTTCAGGCATGCCACCCCACAGGATTCTGACTTCATGGAGGTTGGAGGTCGTATTCTCAATCTGCGTAGTTATTAGAATGTCCATATATGCATCACCGTCATAGTCGCCTGGTACCACACTAGTTATAATATTATTATTAAAATTACAAATAAAGGGTGACGGTCGCAAAAATGGTTCTTTGTCATAAGCTAAGAGGACTGCTACATTTGAGCCATTAACTATAAACGCATCAGTCAACTCGTCAGAGTTAAAATCACCAAAAGCTGCTATTAGTCCTTCGTTAAATGGTCCAAAAGATATCTGTGTCGTATCAATTAATGATATGCCATGGTTAACAATTATATAAATAAAGAAAATTAATCGAAGTTTAAAGGCCATGCTGAAACTCTAATAAGCCCACTTCAAATATTGAACAACTCACATCTGTTTGTTAATCATGCTTCTTTGTTTTAATAATTTGTAACTGGTTATTAGAATATCATCAGGACTTCAATTTTGTCACTTGATGTCTTGGTCAATTATAACAGATGTTTTCTGTCAACAGTACCTAAACAAAATATAGGTATTATGACAAATCTAAAATGTCAAGAATGACTGCCATTCTTAGACCAAATCAGCATAACATCAACATTATTATCAATATCTGTCATCTATAGTATATATTTTTTACTTTTATGTTAAGAAGTATATTAACGCAAACTACTACAAAGCCTTAAATTAATTAGATTATTAAACCAAGAAAGAACTGACTGCTTAAAAATTATATACTGAAAGGGGTAAAAACGTTTATTGAAGCATGCAGCACTTTAAAGTACATAAATTATGTAACTTAAACTATATTTTGATGTACTTTATTATAATAGTACTTTTTATTTATTTCATCGCAAACAACAAAACGAAACTTTAAATTCATACTTTAATTATTTACTAATTGCAGTAAACTGTTTAAAGAACAGAAAACTGCACGAGGGCCGGTTTTCGAAAACAGCTATGCTCTATTGTTTGTCTGTGAACTGTAAATCTGTCGGACTGCCCTAAAGTGATGGTGCCTGATATTTCCCCTAAAGTCGATGCGTACAACAGAGAGCACAATCGGGGATATACCGTTGATTCTGTTCAATCGTTTTGTTGCCTTACAGACTTCAGATTAAATTGTTATCCATAAATATTTTTACAATCATTATATCATATTATTATATCATACAATACTTTGTTATGGCAACACTATATTTAATGTCATACAGTTCTCAATTCTGAAGTACAAGCTTTTTTGGAGGATGCCTGGTTTCCATTAAAAAAATCCTATTTATTTCTGACTTTGTATAGCGTTTCGATAGTATTTCGAAAGTACAATTTATATTGGTGTATTTTATCGGTAATTTGCAGATCTTCGTATTTGATACATATTTTGACCGTGCGTTATTACCTACTTTCTTACTGTAGTCCTTTATATTGACAATAATGGCTGGTGGAGTAC
The DNA here is from genome assembly GCA_002930495.1 of Cecropterus lyciades. Classification (NCBI taxonomy): domain Eukaryota; kingdom Metazoa; phylum Arthropoda; class Insecta; order Lepidoptera; family Hesperiidae; genus Cecropterus; species Cecropterus lyciades. Next base: position 83,124 of record MOOZ01000060.1, on the reverse strand, counting down.
AAATATTTAGACGTAACCGCCCCGGTTCTAAAGCTAAGGTATGTATAATAACGAAAATAGGGCTTGTTTATGTAGATCTAAGTACATTTACGTTCACATATACTTATCGTCCTGCGTAATTGTTTGTAGGATTTTTGCCGCTGGCCTGATGAGCCTTTCGAAGAAATGGACAGTACTCTGGCCGTTCAACAGTTCATACAACAGACTATCAGACGTGACCCTTCAAACCTGGAGGCCATTCTCAAGATGCCTGAAGCTCAAGACGAGGGTGTGTGGAAATATGAACACCTCAGGTATCTCAAAGACTATTAACTGTAAATGTAATATAAATAACTGTAAATGTAATATGAACTGTAAATTCTATTAATAATAATTCTCACACCTATTATGCACGTTTCTACTTTATAAGGTATTGTTTTATCACTACCATTATCTGTGAGATGGTCCAAATTCAACCAATTTAATAAATTTTATTTGATTGCGTTAGACTAAAGCCCATCAATAACAGCAACTAATCAAATTAAAAGAACATCAGTTGGGAAACAAATGAAAAAAAAAAGTCTGAACTCTCTGTCTTAGCCTATTTTTTTTTTGCTGTAGCCATTTGACATTTTTTACAAACCAACACTTTATAATGTAAGATTTTTTTGTCTTGTGGTCTATCTGTGATGGATACTTAAGTGATCACTGTCATCACTGCCAATGACATTATCACCATATAGAGATGCTACCTGAAACCAATTACAGATGTGTTCCAACTCCTAAGGACAACTTCACGTGTACGTTAGCAGGTATCCCTTATAATGGGAAGGGCCATTGTAATTCAAGAACTTCATCATGCTAGATAAAGATGTGATGGTAATTCATTGGCTGAACCTCAGTTGTTCTACCTCCTTTAAGTTACAATATAATGTATAATACTACAGCAATAGATCTGTCCGCTACATATTTTGTTTTTGTATCACAGGCAATTTTGTATGGAACTCAATGGTTTGGCAGTAAGACTACAAAGTGAATGTAAACCAGAGACATGCACACAAATGACAGCCACTGAACAGTGGATATTTTTGTGTGCCGCACACAAGACACCCAAGGAGTGTCCAGCAATTGACTATACCAGACATACACTTGATGGAGCTGCATGTTTGCTTAATAGCAATAAATACTTTCCGAGCAGGTAAAAATATATACCAATAAATTTAATCATCAAAACAGCATTATAAATTTTGTTTGTGAATACCACACCCCTCAAACCAGAGCATATCAGTGTTCTTGTTAGGCAAGAATAGATGTGGAGTGATGCCTCCATAATTCTACCACCTTCAATTTCCAATTCTACCACAGAGCTCTACCAACTTTTATATGACACTATATTTACTAAAATATTAATTAATAATTTATTTTCAGAGTGAGCATTAAGGAATCATCAGTGGCCAAATTGGGATCTGTATGTAGAAGAGTTTATAGAATATTTTCACATGCCTATTTCCACCACCGGTCAATATTTGACGCTTTCGAAAAAGAAACGCATTTGTGCAAACGATTCACTTATTTTGTAACAAAATATTTGATTATTTCCAAGGAAATCTTAATCTTACCTAAACTTGATGATGAACCTGTTACTCCAGTGGTTGGTGAATCAGAAGCTTGAGATCTGAGGGAATTGTTGTAGCTAAATGTTATAACATAAGACTCGTAATATATAGTACAGTATTGAACTACACTATTTATGAACTAAGCATTTATGAATAGTTGAATCATAATCTTTTAAATTTAAAGAGTAGTACATATTTCCATTATTGATACCAGTTATATTATTACATATTGGTTAATATCATTAGGATAAAATATACAACTAATAACATAAGTCTCAATTTGAGGTTGAATAGTGAGCTCTCTGTAAGTAAAGAGTGATTAAAGTAAATATTTATAAGATTATTATAGTCCCTCATTGATCACAAATGTACTCCTCAAAATATTACATTAAAAAATGTATGTGTAATAAATAAATGAGTTGTCCTCTCAATGAATTTTTATTTCTATACTTGGTAGTATGTGACTATGTGAGTAAATTTATATATTTTTGGAAATTAGGTTTAACATGTCAATATAAAACATAGTAAATATACATGCATGAAGTAATTTAAAAAAATCAATCTTAATGATTATGATTTTTTTAAAAAATGCTTTAATAGTGTGTTAAATCTATCAATGTTTTCACTTAGCATAGTGAACTATGGCCTAAATTCCTATCATTGATGGAAGAACAGTGGCCAACAGTAATGGTAAAGGCTTTGTTAGATCAGTCTTATTCATTCCCCTGCAGGACATCCGTCCTAGAAATGGCTTGAAATCTTGACAGTGAATAACTGACTTTAAGTCACTTTCAATTCAATTACTGAAATTCTAACAATGAGATTTTGTTGAATAAAAACAAACATGGTCATTTTGCTTATTTTAATTTTAATACAACAAACACAATTTATAATATAATCAAGATGTTACTGTCTTCTCTTGAGATTTCTTATGTTTAAATGGTTTCTTTGCTTTATAATGTTGATTTTTACTGTTAGATTGTCCCATTTGCCAGAACTTCTTTCCTTCAAGGGATTGATATCTGTAAGAAGCCACATTTAATAACTTAGTATTTAGAGAAATATATTTATTCATAGCAAAATGCATGTAAGCTGGAATCATAATAATTATACAAACCCAAGTTGTTGTACATCCACACTGTTCTCAAGTGAGAGTAATATGTGGATAACTGGTACTTGACGCTTTACTACTATGGTTTCTAGTCCATCAATTTTCGGTTCCCAGAATTCTTCTACCCTTAAATCAACAAATAATATAGTTATTACCAGTTAGAATGTCATGGGGGATATTGTTATAAATGTCTACCAAGTCATGGAGGAACGTTTATGCAGTCTGGGTGGGTCCCCAGACTGCATTAATATCTAGCAAATAAATATTTAGATTTTACCTTGCCCTCAAATAAGTGCATTCCGCAATCCTCAATAAGTGCAGTAAGCACTGTGAGGTACCTAGATACCAATGCTATACACCATTTCTGTATAAAAATAGAATAATTATAAATAAACTGAAAATGTAAATCATACCTCTTATATGTTAATTTAGAAACTTGGTGAGGAATAGAAAATTGGCGTTTTAAAATTTCTGCACACGATATAGCCTTAGGTATAGCTACTCCGGCACCACTCCACACAACAGCTGTAGCTGCCTTATCTTCGAGTATTCCTGACGCATGTGAAAGTAGATTAGCCATTTTACTTCCTCCCTTTACCTGTTATATTAAAGAACCCGTTAGTATTTGTTTAATTACCCTATTCAATATTTCACAAATCATAAAAAACTGAGTAAACCTGCATCCACAAAAAGTTTTCTGGGAGATCTTTGAGTGGAATTTTACTACGCTCTAATTCTTCTTCTACATTTTTTCCTTTAAAATAATTATCCATTTTAATAAAATGTTTTTTTAGACTTTTTGATTCAAAATAATATTTCACAATTAAAATATAATTCCTGACAACGCCACTCCAATGTTGACAACATTCTGACATTGACAAGACAGGATTATTGTTTTTTATTAATTAAAATGATTTATGGCTATGGCTTGCGCTTTTAAGCCTTAACTTTATTAATTCGCGGCCATCTTTTTTCAAGACACCCGATAAATTTAGTGAGTGTAGCTATATTATATTGTAAATAGTTTTATGTGGTTGGATTAAGTAACCATTTTTTTAAATTTTTCCTTGTACAGCAGATTTTTTTTATTATTTTAAACTTGATTAGTTTAATACAAAGCATGGTGAGAATTTAAGGGACCTAAAGCGAATTTGCATTTTCTATAAGTAAAAAGAAATGTATTCCCATTTTGGGAAGTGTCTTAAAGCGCGCGATTATTTAAAGAATGTTACGTTTGTTTTTTCTTTTACTAGCATGAAATCTTCACTTTTTTTATCCGCAGTCGACAGAACTTTATTTGGAGATTGAAGTATTGAAATCAATTTGCAGAAATTTTGAATTCGGCCTATTTCGCTTCCGTTGTGACATATTGTTTTCTACTAAAAGCGATAAATTTTATGTACAACTTAGAAAGGCGTAACTTTATGGTAATATTTATCAATTAAATCGTTTAAACTTTCAACTTCTTAGGTAGTTTTGAGAAGCCAGGAACACTTAAATTGCAATTAGCGCCTTTGCTATAGTCACACGCACAGAAATCTTTGTTCTCAGACTATGATCTGTTTACTAACAAAATATTTGCAACAATAAATCCACTATAGGAAGTTTTATAATTATATAGACTCTATAATCTATATATAGAGCGACCCTACCCGGGTTTGAACAATATGCATAAGTCAGAATATTAAAACTACCTGTCGTTGGGTTAGGTTAATTAGGTTACCCCCCAAGTTCGAGCACGCCTTGTCGTGGTGGGGTTGCTCAGTAGCCTGGTGGAATCCAGCAACGGGTGAAGCAAAAGTGGTCCAGTGACGGTTGAGATGTACTGCACCTGGCCCGTATCGGGCGGCAGTTCCATCTCGTCGGTACGTTGCATCTGTCCTGTATCGGGCGGTAACGATTACTGTTACGTCGGCGCGGTACCCTGCGTCTGTCCCGTATCGGGCGGCAATACCACTTGTGGTGGTTGTGGTGCGCTACGTCTGTCACGTATCGCGCGGCAGTGGCTTCAAGGGTGACGGGCGTGGCGTGTACTCACCCTGCCGTCGCGTAGGCATTCATTTGCCGCCGCCTCCAAACCGCAGCCTATCAGAGTGTTGTGGTCATGTCGCACGGCTTTGATGGAGCGAGGGTTTTGGCTTAACCGCCCAGACTGCGAGGAGCCAACCTCTTTAAAAAACCCTAAAGGCCAGACGCTGAGGTATGTGACGTGCGGCAGCCTCTCACAGTAGCTGAGAGGTGGCAGACTGGGACAAGTCTGCCCACTAGCGGCCATCTGAGCGGGACCTCTCAACCCCGCACAGTGTTAGAGATACCAATGGACAGGGGGCACTCCATTGGTGGACCGTCTATTTCCCTCACACTCGTGGGAAAAATGTGGAGGGCTTTCGTAACCCTACAAGTACTGATGATGTGCCCCAGAAGGGCGGTGTATACGTTGTGCCTGAGTAGGGCGTTGAAAGAGACGAAGCCGTGGAGTCTCACTCCGGCTTGGTTATGAGCCTTGAAGGTTCGGAGGTTGAGGGGGCGGTATTGGACGCGGAAACGTAACCGAAACGCCAGAGTGCAAACGTCCGATGACGACAGTGGAACAAATACAGAGCCGGCGAAGGCTTTGAAAGTGTTCGCTGCCCGCCGAGGCAGAGGTAGACCGCCAACTTCTAGAAAGTACGTTGGGCTCGTCAAGGCAAAGGCGGAACTAGAGGCTGCAGAGAGCGCGAATATCGAGCGAGAGGCTCGGAAAAAGAGGGGGCAGAGTCGTTTCGCAAACCGCGACCGATGAAGGCCCCGCCAGCAGTTGCCGAGGCGGCAGAAGAGGTTCTGGCAACGGATCTGGAAAGCTGCGTTCAGGCGTCGGTAAAGGTAATTGCTAAGGTGGCGAACACGTCAAGAAACCTAAAGGGGACCATTGTCAGGGCTCTGCGTGACGCTGCTGCCGCTATTTCGGAGGCAGTGGGTGCGCTCCAGCGGCCTTCGCTGAAGACCCCCCTTTCCCCGTCCTAAGAACCAGCGGAGGCGGATTCGGGGAAATCAAATTCCGGCTTTTAATGCTCGAGATGTCGTGTGTCTGTCTGCACGCACATCTCTAGAGGGACACCAATGAGAGGGGCCGGTCCCTCTCGAGATGTGGCTGGCGTTACAGCAGCGCCGGACAACGTTGCCGGGCGGCGAATGTAATGTTAACGCTTCTCGTGACCCGGCAAAGAACGTACAGATGAACGCCGCGGAGTTTTAGTCGGTAAGAGTCCGACATACCCCTTTTGCTCCCCCGGGTGAAAGGAGATCCACGAGGATTTTTCGCGATAAAAAAAGGTTAATTAGGTTAGTAATAATTCTCATTCAAATAAGCTGATTTAGCTAATTTCAATGCTTTAATCGTAAATACTTAACTAATGTAAATAGAGAAATCTTTATTCGCAAAAGTTCTAAAAATCTTAAAAAACATTCTGAAAATTCTGAATTTTATATGGAATTTAATATAGAACACACTTCAATGTTCAAAAATAAACAGAAAAATATCGAAATAAAATAATATTTAATTTGGCAATTTGTTTCTTTTTACATTTAAGTTATATTTT
>MOOZ01000060.1:41103-52089 GCA_002930495.1 Cecropterus lyciades | reverse complement strand
CCTTGGCGCACAAGCGTTCGTTCTTCGTGCGCATGGTCAGCGACCCCAAGATCTACAACCCGGCGATCAACAAGACGCCGCCGCCGGTGCCCACGACGCCCGGCTCGCCGCCCGCCGCCGCGCCCGCGACGCCCGACACGCCCTCCGACGCCGGTTCTGTACAACTTGTGCCGTCTACACCGTATGTGTTCAAACTGTTTTAGTTATCCTTGTAAGATTTTGCATGTCTTGTGTTATTCATTAATTTTAAGTTTATCAAGCAGGAACATCAGAATTTTGCTTTTACTCTTATAACTCTTATGTCAATTGCTGTGAAATATCGCAAACGAAATTATATAGACTTGTCGGGAAAATTAGAGTCGTAGTATCTTATCAAATTGCGGTCCCATGAGACTTCAATCTACCCGGCACAGCAAATAATACTATGCCTGGTAAAATATAAAAAACAAGATGCAATATTTAATAGTATTTGGCTTTTTCGTTTTTAATCTTTTTTTTTAATAAAAAAAACGTATTTTAGTAGTGTTTTAAAGTCACTACAACCCCTTTTGGTCCAATTCCGGACGCTACATCTACTTACCTATTTCTGTCTAACAGCATCTTGGTCAACAACATTGGTCGCTAAACTAGTACTATAATCCTATATGGGGGTCACAGGAGTAGGAACATTTTATTAAGATCCTATGAAGTCTTTCGTCGTATAAAGTATTAATAAATCCCTCATTTATTCACAGGAAGCAATCATCTTGGATAAGCTGGCCTCTTGCGTTTTTCTTCCAAAGTGTAGATCATGATGCTAATGACTTACCGTTGAGGTTGGTATCCTTCTAATTCTTACAAGTTATAGGATAATGAACATAATAATTATATATATAAACTGAAACAATAAAACCATGGAATCGAATCCTTTTCTCCTCCGAACGAGCCAAAAAGATTCCTATTTTTAATAGAAAATAGACAAGCTCGTGTATTATTGAGTAGCAATATAAACTGGTACTAAATCTATATATAAACAAATAAATGAAAATTATAAGCTAACAAAAAAACGATATCAACTTTTTGTTTTCTTTTTAAGTAGGTATTTATAATAAAGGAAGTCATTTTTACTGTATTATTTATATACAGGTTAACTTTGGAACCGGCTGAAAAGATATTGGCGGGTCTTGAATGGGTAGCTTTACCTTCGAAACCTTTAGATAGCGATAGTATTTACGTGTGAGAGTTCTTATTAAGCAGAGTTATCTCAAAAACATTTAACTAACAGTCCATTTCACTACATCAGCATGCTTTCCAGGTTCCGTCACTTAGACACGATGGTGCGGCTGAAGAGTCCAGGCGCGGGCGGTTTGTCTCGACGGGGATCATCCCCCGGCGCCTCCCCCGCTCGTCGCGCGCCCTCCCCCGCCGCGCAGTAAACGCTTCGCTACGATATCAAAGGGTTGCAAAGAAATCGGCTATCTATCTATCAATATTGTTGATCTATCGATACGTTTTCCTCTAAAACGCTCACATTATCAATAGTTATATTGATAGTATCGATCAATGTCCAAGCTCTGGGTGGCAAGAAAAGATCCTCGTGTGAAAATAAGAGCGGCCATACGAAGTTTGAAAGATATTTTAATGGGAAATACAAATAACAATATAATACAAAAAAGCCGTGATTCGTAAAATTTTGACGCCGAAAATTACCGCTCGAGGCGCACCGCCCCCCTACCTTTCTACCTTACAGTCTCCGGTATCGATACCATAATTACTATTGGCAGCACATTCGCTAATATAGTGATTTGTCACTTTGATCGATAAAATATGGATTTTTGTGCAACTCTACCGACTAAGCTACTTAAAACTCGTCCGATCTTCAGTGTACTTAATCATTAATAAATTCTTGAGCATTTATTATTTGTTTTAATTCCACTTGAATACATTCTGCAACACGTTTACAAAAAATCTTAGGTTGAATACAAATAAATTAAATAATATACTCAATTAAAAAGTACAACAGTAAGTACTAAAAACTTTAATTGACGCCTTTTTTATTTACTTCAATTTAAAAGTATTTTTATAAGATTCCGTTAACGTAATAATAAAATATCCAACTTCATAACAAACAGGGCAATAAAAACGATTATGTTCATATCAAATAACAACTTTATTATGACTTAGCCAAACCTTACAATCCAACTTAAAAATGTCTACCCCAGTATTTGTAGATACAGCGCATTATGAATCTTCAAATATAATCTGGTAATAGTTTTTGTGCGCAAGTTACAAGTCATAATTAGTTATAACTATTGTGATAGATTTTCATAGCTATAATTAAGGCACATAAATATGTCATGCATCCTTATTAGAAATGTTATGCGTTCTAAGTGCCCCATCATAGCCCACTGTGTATAAGACATTATTGTCGGTTAGGTCCCAAGCGCATCCTCTGACATAATTCGTGTGTAAGGACCTGTTTTCGTAAATAGTTCTTAGTTTACTATCATCAGTTACATCACAGACGGTTACGATCTTGTTGTCACAGCATACTGCCATTTTGCTCCCTCTGGAATAAAGCATAATTCATAAATAAACAGTTATTATCTGGAATAAGGCAGCAATGAGAATAAACATTTATCTTTATCTATATAAGGCAAAACTTAATATAATATAACAATATATAACAAAAAGTTTGTCTCTCGTAATTTAGAAAGTACTTTACAGTTGCCATAATTAAGTGACTTTTCTGACTTCAAGATGTCAATAAATCATTGGTCAAAGTTACTCACACTCACACAGCCAATTAATACTCCCCAATTTCCCAAGTGCCCAATCTTTGTCCCCAAGGTAAATATGATATATCGCCCAGCGAGAAGAAAACTATGCAAACTATGCACCCTATGCAAATATTTCGCACTTCGGGGACTTTCTTAAAAAACGCGATTGTCAAAGGGACGTAACATTTATATTTGTCTTTTTCAAGCACAAAATGATCACCGCTTAATTTGCTAGACGATAAACTTATATATTAGGAGTAATAAACACAATTAACTCAATTTGCCAAAATTTTGTATCGCTTTGCAAATTATATAATTATATTGATAATTATTATTAAAATAATATAAAATCTTACTCAGAATTAATGTTTACTCGGTGCACTGCTGCTGGAAATTCAGTTAATGTGTGAGCAGCTTCAGGATTTCTGATATCTACTAATCTCAATATTCCTGCTTCATCTCCAAAAATTAGCTTATTTTCATCCAACCATTGGGCGCAGCGCAAACCACAGTCATTTTTTAATACATCTGCAAAATTAATAGATAAATCTATACTAATATTATAAAGCTAAAGAGTTTGTTTGTTTGTTTGAACGCGCTAATCTCAGGAACTCCTGGTCCGATTTGAAAAATTCTTTCGGTGTTAGATAGCCCATTTATCGACAAAGGCTATAGGCTATATATCATCACACTAAGACCAGCAGGAGCGGAGCACCAATGAAGAATGTTTCAAAATCGGGGTTTTTTTTCTAATGAGAGCTTCCGCTGCATGCATAATGTTAATGTATGTTGCGTTACATTTCTTTTCAACGGGGGTGAAACCGCGAGCTCAGCTAGTAATTAATAAAATGGTTATTTGTGAAACATCCATGAATCCATGAATTTTATTAAACCCTACAAAAATGAAAATGATGATAAAATATAAATAGACAAATTAGAAATAAATTGGCCACACCTATTTCTGTACTATAACATAACTCTATTTTGATCTAAACGTTATGTATATTATAAATGTTGTCACACAGTCACCATAGGCATTCACGTGAAAAATCTTAAAAATGTTCGGCAAGCAACACAACACAATTCACGATTCTGACGTTAAGCAGTGTATGTAAAGTGTGTAGTAGTATATAAATTGTTGTTCACGCTACAGTACCATTACCTAATCTTTACAATGTAATTCTGCAGTGCCCAATAGTGTTCAAAACGTGTCCACATCAGAATGTGTGTATCGGAGATACCGCCTTGGTATTTATCTATCAGCCCTAAAGGAGACATTTTGACTTACAGGAATCACTTAAATTTAGGTGAGAGCAATACTACTGTCTAATCCCAGGTAGGATTTCATTTCAAACCATGAGTGACAATAACCACTTACCATCAGGTGCACTAGGTATATTCTTATTTCCAACTTATACGAAAATATTGTTATACTAACCACAAACAGGTTTGCTAGTGTTATCGTCCCATAAGGAGACATATTGATCTGAAGAAACCGTAGCAAATGTTGAGGATGAGTTAGGTTTTACAGCAACACCATTTATAGCCATGCTGTGAGCAGCATTGTAACTTCTTACAGAGACCATCTGATTGATGTCCCAAACCTTAAAGAGAAATAATCATTTTTTATTATAAGACATAATAGTAATAATATTCATATGGACATTATATAATGTGCAATTATTTCAGAAACTATACAGGGTTTGATTTTTGATAAACACCCATTTGTGTAAAACATTCAATATAACATACAAGTTTAAAAAATTGCAATTTTATAAAAAAAAAAATATTGATTCTGTCTCTTTGCAATATTACCAATGCTATAGTGGGTTTATTAATACTATAATGATAATACTAATACTTTTTCCCTCTCATAGACCACCCAAACAAAAACTACAAATTATTACAAAATTCTTAACCCAACCTTAATATTGCCATCTGCACCAACTGTGACATAGTCCTTGTCTAGGCGGTCAACTGCCATTATTGCATCATCATGTTCAGCCACAGTGATGTCTCCCAGCCACACCTTCCACACGTCATCACAGCATGACCAAATACTTAGCGCTCCACTGTCTTCACATAATAAAACCTGTAATAGTTAAATGTATGAACTTAATCATGCATATCATTTTATGATAATAATAATAACTTATGGCTTAGACCACTAAGATAAGGTCACCAGCTTTGAAAAATTTGATTATTCAGAATACAGGTAACTAGTTAAAAGCTTTTTATACTTTAAGTTTGAAATGTCATAGAAGTTTAGACAGCTATCCATACATTACTGTATGTGCATTAAATATAGTGTACTAAAGTTCAAAAATTGACTTGACATGGTATCCAGGATAAATTACACAGTATTGAAATACGAGTTATTAGAAAGTTGGATTAGTTCAGTCCTTTTAATTAAGTAATCAACACCAGAGAGGATGAGAATTCTATCTGAGTTGGTCACATATGCGTTGCTATCCAAGGACTAAGTTTGGACAGGACGAATGGGTATGTCTTACTCCTCAAATAACTATGTCTTTCATAACAACTACACCCTGCAAACCAGAGTAAACTAGGGTTTAACACTGTTGTTATTAGGCAGATATAATTGTTTTGGTTTTGCTTCTGAAATCGTACCACAAAGGATTTTTAAACCTTAGAAATTGTGTAATTACTTTATTTGAGGTCTCAATAAAAAATCCATCAGCTGTACTACTATTTGAGGTAATAGCCTTTTTAGTAGAACTGTCAATTTCCTTTCCCGGTACAGGTAAAGTTCCCACTATAAGTCCACCATCCCAGTATCGCCCAGTTAATTCTGAACAGCCAATGATCATAGTCCCATCTGAAACAGAGTATTCAAATATGCATATTAAACTAAAATAAAATTTAATTCAATTCAATTAAAATAAATTCAATGTACTGCATTCTTTAAATTACGCCAAAGTTGTAAGCAACACTTACTTTATAACTTTGGATTGGCTTATCTTAGGCATTCTTACTTAATCCTGAGTAGTAGCAATGCATCTGTAGCCAAACACAAAAGATTAGAGATCCTAAGTAGGATTGATTATAGGTGTCTATTGGCAGCAGCTGCCACTTACCATCAGTTGGACTGCATGCTTATTTACGACTTCTACCATATGAATAAGATGTAAGGTAAGTAAAATAAAAAACTAAAGAATAAATGTTAATAGTAGTTTATATGAATTGTATGCTAACTGGTACTAACTAATATTTCGATATCGTAAATATGCTCAGTTTTAATAAATATAACCTTTATTTTTCCAAGCATGTGTATTGTCAGGTTTGTTTATAACACAGGATACAAAAAATGTTTATGTAATTGTATGATTTTTTAATGTACTTTTTACCTGGATGAAAACGAATATATTCCCAATAAGACTGGGTTAGTGTGCCGGTAGTGTCGGTTCTATATACTTCAGCGTTTAGGTGAGGAGGTACCATCATATCATTTTCCATTTGTGACGCGACTCTTCCTCCGAGGACCATTGTGTTAAAGCTAACAATACTAATAATATAACGCAAATAGATCACTCAATTAAGTATTCTTTGATATTTAATTGTTAACGTATACTTTGTTATTTGTATGGCGTTGATTATTTTGAAATCTTAAATTGACATTGTTAACATGCCGTCCACAAAAATTGACAGTTGTCATTGTCGGAGTGACGGCTCATGATGGTTTGTATGAGAAGTAATGTATAATTATTGTTATTATTAGTATTTAAAAGTTTTTACGGTTTCAGCTTAGCGCATTAAAACCTATCTTTATTACTTCGCGGCCATCCTTTTCTCCACAAATAATGTAGAATGGGCGAAAAAGATAGCCATAAACTAATAAGGTTAGGTTAAAAGGCGTTAAGCCAAAACCGTAGAAACATTTTTAAATAAAAAAAATGTAGAATGCCTGCACATGATTCACCTGAAAATGAGAATATGGCCGCGAATTAATAAAGTTAGGTTTAAAGGCGCTAAAGCCAAAACCGTAAAAACATTTTAAATAATAATGATTCACCTAAACATCGTCACGAGATATTCGTTTTGCTTTATATAAGGTTGACACAAGTGAGGATAATTCATAAAACATTGACAGCAGGCCGAAATGCAGGAATCTTAGGCTGGAAAATGAAGTAAGTAAAGCTGAAAACGTCAAGATCATTTGTCAAGACTCAAATTAAGTGTCAAAACCAAACGTAAAAACTTATCTTCTAGATCACGTTGTGAGTTGGTTAAAGACTTTTAATAAGTTGGTAATAGAAACAGTCAGCAATTTATAAAGTGCTTGATGATATCAAATTATCAACAGTTTGTTTTATTCCTGTTAAACGCGGTACATACCAATACTTTTCACTTGCTTTTGGATTTATTCGTCTAATTTTGGAAAGTCATCTGAATAAGGAGGTAACTAAAGAGATATAAAACATTTACTAATTATAAAACAAAATAAAAACAATTAAATTTAAATATGCTCTTAGGGTAACGTAAAATGTAGATATTTTACTAGTTTTTGCGCCAGATCGGTAAAACCGTAAAATGGAAAGATCGGACGAACGTTTTCTTTGGTCACACTTTTGCCAAAAGTCATTGCACTTTGAGAACAATTAAAATTTCTAGTATTAAAATCAATCTTAATTTAGTATCAAGACCTTGCTTGCTTGGCGTTCCCTGGAAACGCTAAGAGTCTATCTTATCAACAAAAGGTGCAAGCTTCATGTTAGACACAAAAATACTGGGTAACTCTAGACAGGCTGACCTTTTATCTAAGTAACTTAGGTAAGATGGGTAAATTCATGATGCTATTCTAATGGGCAGATGCCTTGGTTTCTATTAGGGTTGTCATCTGGGCATCGTCTGACATGATCTGGGATTAAACAAAGTTTGGCCATAACTATTTTTGTATTGAAACAAACATTCTATTATTACAAGGTTTCTATAGCCACCCCACTTTGGGAGTAGTAGGTGGCCACCTTATTTTTGCTCTGTTCAAATTGCACGGACATTTCTTTACCAACTTGAATTCCTTTCACTCCATCTTAAATCTTTCAAGGCAAAAATTTAAGGAAATAAATTAAATACAATCAAAAATAATCATACTTTATTTTAAAATCATGTACTCTTTTATAGCCCAAATTTTTTTTATTGCTGAATATGGAGGCAACCCAAATATGTAAAAATCTCTTGAGTATCTACTTGCTTTAGTGAAGTAATTTTATTTATTGTCAATGAAGACAACAACAAAAATGTTTATTGCTACCTGTTAAGTTGCTCTAAGTGCAACAGATATATACTTAATAATAGATAAACAAATTAAATGTGCTGTCCACCAAATGTTAGGTAGTATGATAACCTATCACATAGGCCATCTGTGTCTAGTGACAGATCCAGCATTTTTGTTTGATCTTGGGATGTACTATAAGTAAAATTGTAATAAAAAGTTTAAATCATATATTTAAGTAAAGTTGTACTTATATTGTTTTGTACTACTATGTCTCTCGTGTTCATTCCTAATTCATAAGTAGTGTTCATTCCTGCAATTAAATATGTTTTTAGCAAAATACAAAGCTATAATTCTTATAACATGTCAGTAAAAGAAGGGTCATCCTATTTGTGAAATATTGAGAAATGGGAAGTTGAGCATTTTGAGTCATTTGGTTCCATCAAATTTAGTACCAACGTTTTCATAAGCATATGGTGACATAAGAGGTTAGCCTATATTCATTGGATTACTTCTCTAGTCATAATAAATAGGTTCATAAAACAAATATATTATTAATATTAATCTGTAAGGACATGATTTGTTAATTCATACATTACATTTGATGGAATTGCAAAATTGATTAAGAAAATGTAATAAAATGTATGAATATTATACATTAACATTCAACAGGGCCAGATGGGATCATTACAGTTATTGAGCGCATTATCTGGTCATAAAGGAATTGTTTGGAATGTGTCATGGCATCCTCTTGGAAAAATATTTGCATCTTGTGGAGAAGATAAAATCATAAAGTTATGGAGCAAAGAAGGCCAAGACTGGGCAGTGAAGACTGTGTTGATGGATGGTCACCAAAGAACCATAAGAGAAATAGCATGGTCACCTTGTGGAAACTTTCTTGCTTCGGCTAGTTTTGATGCAACCACAGCTGTCTGGGATAAGAAAAGTGGTGTGTATTATAAATGATAAGATAATTATAGAAATCATAACAGGATTTTAACGAATATGTATGTTGATAGGTCAATTTGAATGCAATGCAACTCTGGAAGGCCATGAGAATGAAGTTAAAAGTGTTGCATGGTCTGCATCTGGGAACCTGCTGGCAACTTGTGGACGAGATAAATCTGTTTGGGTGTGGGAAGTGGCTGGTGATGATGAATATGTATGCGAAGCTGTCCTCAATGCTCATAACCAAGATGTAAAAAAAGTCAGTAAAATTTACATATAATAATTCTTGCTATACGTTAAAAACATATGTCTAGTATCAATAATACAAGAAATGAATACATGAAATATTTGTTTGTAGGTTGTGTGGCATCCTACTATGGATGTATTGGCCTCTGCATCGTACGACAACACTGTCAAGTTGTATAAAGAAGATACTCTAGACAATGACTGGTCATGCATTGCTACACTTGAATCTCATGAGTCGACAGTGTGGAGCTTAGCATTTGATAAGACAGGAGAGAGGCTTGCCACCGTTAGTGATGATAAAACTCTTAAAATATGGAAGGAATATAAACCAGGAAATCCTGAGGGAGTAATGGTGCCTGAAGGAGATTCAACATGGAAGTGTATATGTACACTGTCAGGGTTTCATACCAGACCCATATATGATATAGCGTGGTGTCAGAAAACTGACCTGATAGCTACAGCTTGTGGTGATGATATAATAAGGATATTTAGGGAAGTCGATGGTTCAGATCCCAATGCACCAACATTTGAACTACTTTGTACTAAACAGAATGCACATTCTCAAGATGTAAATTGTGTGAAATGGAATCCAACGGGAAATCAAGAATTGTTGTCTTGCAGTGATGATGGTGAAATCAGAGTGTGGAAATTAACTGAATAATTTAAGTGATTTGTTTCAAATTTAAAATAACTATATTTTAAGAGCATCATATTCGTAAATTCATTTTACATATTTTACTGGGTATATTAATATGTATTATTGTATGTTTATTAAATTTGTTATAATAAAATTTGTTAATCCAGAAAGCCTTTATAATAAATATTACTAATACTTACAACATTATGTATTTAAAGCAGGTATGGTTATATATTTGTACTTTTAAAACCTAATTATTTAGATTTTTATATAAATTTTATGCATTTTGTTGTTGTAGATTAAGACGGATAAAATCTAATGATTTTTAAACTACAAAGGCTGATTTTTAGTAAACGGCCTCAAATAAGGTTATTAAGTTCAAGCATTAACACTTTAAAAATGTCAAGTGGCGAAAAAACCGGTGTTCAGTTAACAGATGTATTATCAGCTTTAGAAAAAATTGTACCAAAGAACCTTGCGGAGAGCTGGGATAAAACAGGACTTTTGGTAGAGCCATACACAGCAAGGTATGTAAGGATTATGTTATTTCTGAAGTATTTTATACAGCCATATTTTTGTTGGTAATCAACTTTTGGTAAAGGGACCAGTCCACCAGCCTAGGTGAGCATGCCTGGGCAGCGGCCGTGCTCTGACAGTATCTGTTCGGAACTTGTATATATGCAGGATGTTGAGAAAACTCCGGTAGCATTCAGAAGCACCACCGTCACACCTATATCTGCCTAATAACAGCAGTGTTATGTGCTGCTATGTTCTAGTCTGAAGGGTGTGGTTAGGGAGACATACTTTTCTGAGGCATTCCATCTTAGTCCTCAGGGGTAGCAACGCATCTGCGGCTAACCTTAGGTGAGATGTTGATCTTACCTAGCGTTCATTACACGTGTACGTGAGCGGCAGTAGCCACTTACCTTCAGGTGGGCTGCACGCTCATTTACTACCATACTATAAAAAAAAACATAATTATCATTATTATTTGTACCCATTCAAGAGGTCCAAACAGGTTTAACAGTTTATCAATAACAATTGACGACTTGACGACCCGCGTGTGGAGCGGTCACCATACCGGTCTGACGCGCAGTGGGTCCCGGGTTCGATCCCCGGCCAGACAGAAATCTGAATGATGAGTTTAGATTTCTGTTCTGGGT
>MOOZ01000060.1:16838-29303 GCA_002930495.1 Cecropterus lyciades | reverse complement strand
AGTGCGGTAAAAATCCCACATAACCTGGCGTCGCTCCCACGGCGTCAGGTACCTTTTGAAGGTTTCCCCCTCGATAAGGTACATACCTACTTACATATGTAACATGTGTTTTATTTTCCAAATGAACTCATCCGATTCCCAGTTAGGGATATAGGTATATTTTTTTAAAATCTATCAGACTCGTAATTCTTTTCAGCATTTTACCCTAACCCTTATAGTAAAAGATTTCGTCATCCACTCACACTTGAAAAATTCACCCTGTATTCTGCTAAAACTGTAAAATGTATTGGTGTTTGTCAGGTGTATTACTATTTATTTCATTTAAAATTACCAATTATAATAAATATTATTTTTTGATAATCATATTGAATGACTTTCACTTCTAAGGATACGAACTATATTGGAACGTATATTATTTTTTTTGTAAATACCATTGCTGTTTACTGATTATATAAATGATTTGTAAATAAATTCTAGATAGAGACTTATAACAAACTCTACATTTCGTTTTCACTTTTGGTGTTATACTTTTTTACCGATAGTTATAAGTACGAGATATCAGAGTTCGTTTTCTATGTCAAATCATAACTCCAAGCTTAAAAATATCGGTATCTTCTTAGACCTTACTAAAGCATTTGACACTGTCCCTGTTCCCATCCTTATAAATAAGTTAGAAAACATTGGCACATGAGGCCTTGTTCTTGAAATTTTTAAAAGCTATCTCAGCGAATTCAATATCAATTCGTCCATACACCAGCCAAGAATTACCTATCACCTCCGGTGTACTACAAGGCAATGTGATAGGACCTACGTTATTCCTCATTCTCATTCCTCATTTATGTAAACGATTTGTGCAAACTGACTTTAAATCAATGTACGATTTTCTCGTATGCAAATGACACTTCACTCCTTATACAAGCCTCCACTTGGTCTGATGCACGTTCCTATGCTGAGACTGCTATTTGTAAAGTAATGAGATAGTTAGACGATAACTTATTGACACTCAACCTTGACAAACGTAGTTTACCACATTTGCTGCTAATGCATCATTTTTACCAAGCCAATCTTTTTCTGTTCGTGCCCACCGATGTTTGTCTCGGGACACTGATTGCACCTATACCACAATAACGAAAACTAACGCAGTCAAATACCTTGGAGTCCAAATTGATTGTTTACTCACTTGGAAGGATCAGATCGAGGCAACTGTTGCTAGAGTAAGAAATTTGATATATATTTTCAAAAACCTGAGAGCTATTGTCGACCAGCAAACTTTAAAAACTTTATTTTTCCCTGGTACAATCCTTTCTGTCGTATTACCTAACGGATTAGGTGGCTCTGGCAAATCTAGATTTCTCCAACTAGAGAGAATCAGAGTGTACTTAAAGTAATGTATTCAAAACCTATTCTATTTTCTACCTCATAACTATACAAAATCACTAAAGTCCTAACAGTAAGGCAGCTTTTTATTCGTCAGTTGATTCTTCGGAAACACCTGAGCTTAACTTTTGTGAACAACCCTCTACTTCTCAACGTTCTCGCCCGCGCCGAATCTGTGAACGCAAAAACTGCAGCACTGTTCTCGCTTGCATAGTTGATAATAAAATAAATAAAGTTATAAATATTTATCCGCTTTCATACTGGGAATGCAAATGTAAACTAACTAAATATCTACAAAACTGCTCTTATGAAGAATCTGAGAAATTTATTTTTGGTTGAGTAAAAGAAATAATAACTATAATTATCAACATAATTTATTCAGTGCACAGTGCATGTGTGCGACACGCACACGCACTCGCACACACACACACTCATTTCAGTATTGTAACTAAGTGTATATTATTAATAAAATAGAATAAGAACAAAGCATGTACAATAATTCCTATAATATTGTAGATCTCAGATAGAACATACTTCCTTCAGGTCCAGAGGGGGCGTAAACGGCTGCAACACAGTCTTTATAACTATTGCAGTTATTTACGAATGTACAGTTTGTGAATTTTTTTATTTGTTCAATAAATCTTTGTATCTTGTATACGATATAGAGGCATCAAACATGCAGTCCACTTTTTATAAAGCAAAAATAGCATACGAGCATGCAGTCCTGATATAAACCTATGTATAGTGTATGGGAAAACCTGTAATAAAGCTCGGTTGTAAGATTAGTTTCACCTGAGGTGGGCTACAGATGTATTCTTACCCCTGTGATCTAAATTGAAACGCGTCGGATAAGTATGTTTTCCTTACCAAACCTCTAAAACAAAAATTTAGCTGAGCTCAACACCGTTGTTTTCACCTATAAATAATGTGGCGGTGATGCCTTAATTGAATCCCACGAGGGGTTCTACCATCTCACACCGTATAAAAATGTGTAAAAGGCTAAAAAATATTATTACCATATAATATGTTAGCAAAAATACGTATCGTTAAAATTAAAATATAAGTGGGTACGTGATCACAGCCTCGGACCGGCCTTTAGCGCAGGATTTCCGGAATGGAAATGACGAGCTTGTACCAACAAACTCCCCACATATACAAATTTCATATTCAAACGTAAGTGGCTACGGACAAAGTTTAACCTACCTTAAAATGATACTTGAGTTACTACTTCATTTATAATAATACTGGGTATATTTTAATGACTTAATATGAGGTAAATTTTAAAAATGTGGCACTGTGTGATTCGACATACATACATCTAATTTGTGCCTTACAACAGCAGTGTTCAGAGTTGTTTGTGTGGTAAGAGAGACATACTTATCGTAGACGTTCCAACTTAGTCCTTAGTGGTTGCTACGCATTTGTGTCTGATCTCAGGTCTATCGGGGTTTAATTATAGATGTCCATGGGCTGTATTGACTATTTATAATCACAATATATATATAACAATGATACTATTTCTATGATACTTTGTCTATTATGTATATGATTACTTGATTTATTATTCAATATGATTACTTTATCTATTATAATTCGGATAAATTTGTGCTCGATTTCAAGAAAAAGTAGTATATACCAGTCCTTTAAAGATAAACTTTAATTCGCGTTCCTAAAAAATGTTACATTTTCACATTTTTTTAAATATTCACGTTGTTCAGCGCATGACACGAGAAACTTGTGATTATTACGTGATTATTTTCATATTTTTAGATTTTTCTTAGATATGGTAATTATTAATTTATTTTTGACCAGCTACTTATTTGAATAATATTTACAAGAATAATATTATTTTTACGGTATTTAATTAATAATATGGCAGCTGGTAAGATTCCTGTGATGTAAGGAACTTTATAATAATTTATATAGAAAAGACATCAACGCGTCCGTAAGAAAAGCGAGCGAATAAGAATATTTTTATAAAAAGTATATAAATTAAATATAATACGATACCCTATTAGATAATATACTTTTTAACTTTTAGTACGTATACAAATACTGTTCATATGTGTATAATACTTACTACTTCACACATTTATTTAACAAAATTCAAACAAATCTACATGGAAACCTCGTATCAATCCTTCCTTATTGAATGCATACTGGGATCGTTTTAATTTAAATTGCAGATGATCGTTGTACATAATGATACTATTAACTCGCTACTTAATAATGAAGACGATGAAGCGATAATGCATGTTAGTGTAAATACCTAATCCCATATGATGATAATGTTTTGTTTATTTTAAATTTATATAGATCCAAGAGTCGCTAATAGTAAATTCGCAATACGATAACTATGATACGTTATTTAGATGCATTTAAAATGTTCTTATTTAAATATTACATAATATGGATATCTACATATATTGTACATAAGTTTAACCTCACGAGTAAGATTATAAACACCTATTTAAAAAAAGAAACACCATAAGGCGGTATTGTTTTGCTTTCAAACATGTCGCTTTCATACATTTTGCCATATTATATTAGATAAGCAGATGGACTCCAATCATATTTGGAACAAAACAATGCCTCCGGTTACAACAATAGTCACTTGTAAATTTTGAAAATTAATATACGTAGGGATTAGATATCAAAATCGGATCAAGATTTTTTAATGATCAGGAAACAAGCTTTCTCACGGGTAACATCACTTTCACCGTTTTATTGAATCAGTCCCACACTGTTGGCTGCATATACTGTTAATGTTTAGATTAGTGTAACTACATACTAGAGCTAGTTTAGGAGTATATTTAAAGTTCCACAGTTGAACGTACCTACTTATCGAGTTTTATAATTATGCAATGTTTGTACGTACCTACTGTATATTGATAATGTTTGTTAGACCTGTTTTGTGTTAGATAGGTAGTCTAAGTTTAATAAAACCTAAAAATACGAATGTTACTTCGGTACTTTGGCTTTAATTTTATAGTGCCTAGTTTTTGCTTTAGTTTAGCATACATGCCCGCGTATTGTCCATTTAACTTTTAAGATTAAAGCACGATGAACTGGACCAGACAGGTTTCGGTGGAGAGTGCACGCGGCATTGGACTCTAAAGAACAGAGGCAAAGTTTAATTTTTGCATATAAGCGAAAACTCTACATCTCCGACGGTCGTGTCTCAGAATTTTACACTATATAAGGAAATGCCGTGTATTTTTATATTTGGCGGTGACTACTTCTCTTGTACCAGTATTTTTTTGTAGCTACATTATTGTAAATTAGTAGAGAAGGTTATGGAATGACTGCTTAAAATTTAAAGAATGAATTAATTTATGTTGTTGAAGGAAATTCAAAATAACCTTCGTTTTTTATTTACATTAAACTGCACTTTTATATAAAACAAAATTATATTACATTGTGATTTAGAATTATCAAATCAGTAACACAAGTTCATGTAAGAACTGAATTCAGGCGTTAAGCTCTATTTAATGAGATATATGGCAAGCTTATTAAAGGGTAGTCTCGGTTTGTGACCTCACCTTTCCGTATTCGGCAGTCCCGGCCCACTCCCGCCGCCATTGACCCGCCACTTCCATGTCTGTGTCGTTATTTGTTTTTGATCGTTGCAGCTACACTCGGATATGTGGCTCACACACTGATATCACGCGCTTACGTTCAGTCACCGCGCCCGGTTAGAGCCTACTGATCCAACAAGTATGACGACGCTCGCGCAGCCGTCACACCGCAGTCAGCAACCTTCCTCTTAACTCACTAAATGAATATATTTATTTAATGCCT
Organism: Cecropterus lyciades; assembly: GCA_002930495.1. Classification (NCBI taxonomy): domain Eukaryota; kingdom Metazoa; phylum Arthropoda; class Insecta; order Lepidoptera; family Hesperiidae; genus Cecropterus; species Cecropterus lyciades. Next base: position 24,125 of record MOOZ01000060.1, on the reverse strand, counting down.
TCCGTTGGCAAAAAATAAATATCGTAGGTACCTACTCATTCGATGTCAACGCCCACGATACATTTTAATCTACCACCCAGACGCAGGTCGCGTCCTACGCGTTGAAAGTTGCAAATAAACCGGATGGGAAGCATGTGTTATCAAATTTATTTGTCTTCAAGTGCCACTGTGAAGATTGTCCATCCATAAAAGACAAATCTATACCAGTTATTATTTAATAAGGATAAAGAATACCTCACAAAAATATTAAAGGCGCTCTAATATTAGGTTTTGTCATTGAAAAAGTTTATTTGTAATCTTTTATGTATAGTTTCCAATCACACAATTTTAGTCATAAAAAATATGATGTAGGCACTAATTCAACATTAGAAAAACCATTCCGTGTAAATGCAACAAAACTATATACATAATATCACAGCTCTAGAGTGGCTTAGACAGCGACTACGTGTAATCTAACATGTCTAACGGTTTGCGAAAAGCACCGTATAGTTATGGAAAATAGAATGTTCAGATTGAAAGCGAACTTCTGCTTGTCCTTAGATGAATAATATGATTCCTAAAGTGTATGTACTTAGTCGATGTAATGATAAATAATATTTTATCGTATCCGTAAATTTTATTAATATCTAATATGTATCTTAGGTATAAAAGGTAACTTTGTCAGTAAAGAAGAAGAAACAAAACTTCGGCAATTTAGGTTCGTCTTTTTTGTTTTATATATGTGCGAGAGAGAAACATATACATGTGCTACTGTACATGAAGTGTACTGTACTGAAAATATACATGTTTCAGATTACGTATGTTATTGTAATACGTGTAACTGAAGCTGGGATAGGCTTAAAATAAAAGTAGTCGTAACATTATTTAACTATATTTTCGGGCAAAGTTTCCTCTTTCAGATCACTTTTCATGCAAAGCTACCACTTAAATATGATTTCATTAGTTAGCACTACCTTCTTTGCCACTTATAATTTTATAATGCTTCAATACCATTACATTTCATTACCACAGAATTAAATAATTAGTAAAATAAAAACTAAATAGATAAAATACGCAATAACAAATAAACCCGACAATGACTTAAAAAAAAATATATATAATTATATATTACTGAGCATCCATTGTCGTCCATCTATATGTTATGAACCCTACTAGCTACATGGTTGAAATTGTCACAGATGATTTATTCCTATTGCAGCTATAATAACAAATACTAAAAACAGAATAAAATAAATATTGAATGACGGCTCCCCAACAATATACAACAAACTGATTTTTTTTACAGTTTTTATTTTAGCATTTGACTTTTTGATGTCCCCTGCTCTAGTAATTATCGATTAACATAAATAAAAAAAATAACATAGTCAGGAATTCAAAATATGTATATTAATGTTCTATGACACCATTCAATACTTTATCTGTGGATGTATAATCTCATGATAATATTCTTTACTTGCTGTTAATCACTCACAGAGTCAAGGTAAGTGGGCAATGACCTTAAACTAAATACTGTTGGTGACAAATAAAAAAAGTTTTATCAGTTGTAATTATATATTAATTTTTAAAATTATAATTTCATTTTTACACATTAAATAATAATAAATACATCACAATGATACAGTAAAGTTAATTAAGGTTTATTTCTGAGGTATTCCGTAAATGAGTTTTATACAAATCTAAAAGTGGAATGTTGCAATCCTGTAGTTCCAATATTTGAAGAAACGCATCAGATTTATCCTTATTCCTCATATTAATACACCTGCGAAATATAGCTACAAGAACATTACATTTTTGATTACTCGAACAGAAATTATAGAACAACTTTTGTTCGCATCTAAAATTTTTACTGAGCCCTTGTTTGAAGTTTCTGTAAAATAACTGTTGCCCACTTTTACACAGATCTTCTATATCTCTCCATTCTTTTTTGGTTAATCCAAATAATAGTCCTATAGATGGTCCTTTCACAATACATGTTATTTGTCCTGATCTATCACCAATTTTAAGGATTGCATTTGACGACGCTGGCCCAAAACTTTGTTTACTAATTTTGACTGATTCCAAGTAATAATCTGTTAGTAGCCCCCATCCTTCTGTATGCAATTTCACTCGACGGCCCTCAGTCAATTTAGTGGGTGCTACATTTTCAAAAAATGATTTATTGTATTCTTTTCCCTGCATAGACTATGGATCTATAAGGAAAGATAAAGTTATATACACTTCATTCATATTGTGTTTTGATATTAACTTTTTATTTCATCACGAAACCAACAATAGGACAGTTTTGACACAGACTATTTTATTGTACAAATTACTTATTACAAGCGACAATTGGAACTTTTTAACTACATGCACGCAAGATTAATTTACGTTAACTAAGTATATAATGTGATAAACAATTTAATACCATAATTTTAAGTACGAATCAATAATTTCAATGAATGAATGAAGAGCTCAAACTAAAATGTCAAAATTGATTGTATTTTGACACAAAACGTCATCAAATTGGAAAGTTGACGACTCAAGTAGGCATATAAAATGAATATGACCTTATGAGTTATGACGAAGAATTCTTCCTTAGGCAATGATTTTAAAACAACACTTCAATTATTGATATAATTATTCGTTTATACTTTTATAAATAATTCGTACTTTAAGTTAATTAAAAGCAATCAAAATTATTTAACAGAAAATATAGTGCGACTGAGTAGCGCTATCTTTATGAAATATATATTTGACTCAGTGTTGTGTTCCCAACCGTACGATTGCACACTATAATCGTATGATAATTTTCATTACGAAGAAACATTACACTTTTTGTTTTAGGCATAACATTTCGTGCTGCTCATGTAATACTTATTCTTAGATGACATTTTAAAAATTGATCCAAAAACGATAAGTTTACGACTGTCGTATGATAATTGCCTAGCTACAGGTTGAGAACACTGATTTGACTCTAAGTCATATAGATGTATTTTAGAAGCCAAGGCCGTAATAAGCATTAAAAAAAATTACTGTATCTTAGTACTAATATGTTATATATTCAATATTTTGTTAATTATATAATACACGGAGTAAATATTAATAATTGCTCTATAAGGTAGCTTGATTGCTTATAGACAGATTTTTGATTAAACAACACGACAAGTAATAAACGCAATTTTGACTGTAAGTGTCAATTGGATTAACATGATGTTTATTGTCACATTGGCATGTCATTTTTGAAAGAAAAATAAAATGTAAATTAGGCATCGTTTGTAGAGAGGTTATATTATTATGCAATATATTTTACTTAAATTGTTTACCACTGTAGTGAAATGAGAATTGGTTGGATTCACAAGCTAGTAAACAAATGGCCGGGAAAGAAAACTTTTGGAATGTATAGGTTTCTTCCTATGTTCTTCGTACTTGGGGCGGCCTTAGAATATTCTATGATCAATTGGAAGGTTGGTGAAGTTAATTTTTATAGTACATTTAAGAAAAGACAAGCTAAAGATCTCGTGGAAGCGAAAATTGAGAAGTACAGTGCTACTCATTAAAAATGCCGGTAGGCGTTACGTGGGGACAATATATTGCATTTAGCGCAGCTGCCATGCTGTCCATGATAACTGGGTCGCAATTAGTGCATCTTTACTTTAAGCCGATGATGGATTTGAACGTATACATAACCAAGGAACTCGAAAACTTACCAGAGCATGTTCAAACGAAAATCAAAGAAGAGTTGAAGGAGGAAGGGATCCTTAAATGAAGACATTTTGGTGTAGAAAATTAGGTAATTTGGTTTTAAGTATGTAAATAAATTAGATCTTACTATTACTCATCTTTTTATTACCTGAACAATTTAATAATTAATAAATATAATTTATCTACCGCATAGAACACATATTCAAAGACAATGATCATGGCAAACAATATTTTTTTATATACACCATTGTGGACCAGAAAATACTATTTTGTCTGACAACATCTGCACATTTAATGTACTGAAGTATGCAGAGATTCCATAAAGGTAGAAACCGTTTAAGTTGATTTAAATCTGTATTTCGAGTACAGAAGTACTATCGCAACTATTTTTGTTTCATAACAGCTGTAAACTGTTGTACGAGTTGGACCATAACCGTTTTAATAGTTTAAATAAAAGAAAGATAAAACCTTAAAAAACATATTTGATAAGTAAATGGAAATACTAAATATGGAGTGAGTGACGCGCGGTACACTTAATGACCGATTGTGAACTACTGACAATTCTAAAGTTAAGCAGCGAATTGTTGCAAATTGCTGACACTGTACTTGCATTGCCCATACAACTGTATTCAGGTAAGGGTGTGATGAGGAAGATAAAACTAATATGAAATGTCCTAACTCAGAGCTAACAAAGCATGTATAGGCGAACTCAATACAATAATCATTAGTCTTTATTTTAAATACCTGGAATTCATTTAAGATGTCTATGAGCAGCAGTAGCCATTTACCATTTGATAAAAAAAGAAACTGTTTTTTCATCTATGATGATCTATATGAAATTGTTTTTCTTACTATTTCATAATTTTACATTTATTTTTTACATTAGTACAAAAGGTAGTCGTATGAGAGAAAATTATTTGTTATACTTGTTGCAATAAGTTATGTAGATGGAAATTTTCGCTACTACAATATCAATTTTCTATACACCACATATGTTTTTAATAATAATAGTAACAGTATAATTATTCTGGAATTTCTCAAGTCAATAATAACACAATAAATAAACTGCATATATCCTCTCATTATTACTTTACTAAGGGCATGGAAAGGTGGAATATAATAATGAAAAACACTTAAAAAAATCAATGTATTTAATGATATATTTTCTTATGCTATATATATTTACAAAAGTAAAATGATTTAGAAACAACATGTTATAATAATATTGTACAATTTTTTGAAAATAAATTACAATCTTAAGTATTTATATACTATCCTCTATTATTAAGTAATATGTATGAGATGCATACTATCATATTATACAATATTTACTGTATCTTAATATGTTTAGTATTTTTGTTTAGTATCTAAGTTCCTAATATTTTTATGTAATATAAAATATCATTTTTTTGTTATTATGCCTTCCTAAGAAATATCATAAATTATAAGAGTATTAAACTATTTGGTTTCTTAAAATAAGTATTTTGGTAAAATAAAGTTACAAAATATACTTAATGTTTAACATAACAAAATTTACAAACACTAGATATTCTATAGAAATATGTTAAACTTAACAATACAGATACAATGTGAACAAAGAAGAATGGAATAGCCTAATTAAAGGGAATTTGATGTTTTTAAGACGGAAAACTACTAAGAGTTATTGTTGCAGTGCAGATTGGCTTACATAATTTTTTATCCCATCTGTTCGAAAGACTACACTGAGTTTTTATTGCTTTGAATAAAGAACATGTATTTGATAAAAAACCCATAGTACGAATTAAGCTAGCTCTTCTTTTTCTCTTTAAGGGAAATGAAAGGTAATAAGGTGTAAAAAATCAATTTTCTTTGGGTGATTCATTGCATTCAGATGACACAAAAATCACCTGGCAGGTATTAAATGTGGATGCAACAAATATTTTTCAATAACTTTATACTGTTTATGGGTAAGGCATGTCACATCCATATAGGACACCTACTCCAGTCTTCTTTTTACCACTAACATGTGAGGTTGATAACCTACACACATTGAACACTATTGTTATGATTATCTGACAGTCTTCAGAAACTAGTTATAGGTGGTCACCTCGCCGAGTTTGAAATAGTTCTTCTGATCCAGTCGACATGGGAGGATATGGCATCGTAAATTCGAGGCCTGCCCAGTCCTATCTTGGAGCACGCGATACGCCAGCCGCTCACGCCTGTCAATGACCAGTGCTTTGTGTTGTCGTCAAAGCACATCATGGAACTACCAGCATATTCCTCTTCCTGTAAAATACATGAAATAGTATTTTATAAATGTCACGCACTTACATCAGCTTAATCATTGTGGTAAATCATGTATACCTTAGTACATGAGAATTTATACTTCTTTCAAAATATATTCTGCTATATATTAAAAAAAAACTGAGCCTACGGTCAACAAACGAAAGTAAATACTACACACTTAAACTCCATAGTTGTAAATTTAAACGAAAAATGTAGTGCATTATCATCGCCGTTTAAAAAATTATCAAAAATTATTCATATAATATCGCATGTAATTAATTGATTTTTTAACTAGATGGCGCTGGTAATTATCAAAAGCAAATACACTATGCGATACTTAGTACACAATTTCCGTATCCTGCTAAAATATACTGATTCTTTTTTTTTTAATGTCTAAAGAAGTATAAATTCAAAAAGCTAACACGTAATAAATGTTTACTTACATCACAATCGTCTTGATCATATAAGGGCTCAGCGCAAATACCATTGACGGTTGCAATGCTAACATTTTCGCATGAAATCATCGGAGTCTTAACTACATGCACTCGTTGCAATTGGTCTCTGTTTCGAATCCAACCAAGTGTGTTGCAAATGCTGCGATTATCAGTTTTGACGGTATCTTCTGGAAGACACGCCGGGCGAACGAAGTCGGTCATTTCTAGTGGCTCTTCCAATCTGACTAATGCTAACAAACTGCCTTCTACAGGTGATCGAACCATGCCCACGACGCGTCGTTCCTGCTGCCAGGGAGTTGTACTTTGAATGCGCACTGTGCCTAATCGTGCTGTCCACTCTGCCTTGGGTTGACCCTGTTCAAATTTAAGTTAATTAAAGATGGACATCTTTATCACTGGTGGGAGAATAATTCGTGGCTCGACTATGGAGACACCCCCGCCACACCTTATTCTGTTTTTTTTTAACAACAGCGATAAAAGGATAGAGATGCTAAAATGAGGAGTTCGCATCTGGAGTTGATTACAAATTTCCAAGAGTAGCAGTTTCTACTTATCATCATAATTATAAACTGTAGACAGCTATATTTACTACTACTAATTCTATAATTAAAAAAAAAAAACAGTCGTCACTGGGCGCCTGACACATTAATTTCTATGTTAATAGAAATCATAACTAGTGAAATGTTTTAATTAAAATATAAATAAATATTGAGAACAATATAAAATCGTCAGTTTACTGGCTTTTATGACTAATAAACATTATTAACGTTTTTCATGTAATCTCAACAATAGAACACAGTCGTTTGAAACTTATATATCTATATGGCATGACTTTGACTGTCGTAAGAAGCGACTAAAAAGGGACTTCTGCGGTTGCGGGCGG
>MOOZ01000059.1:428208-441173 GCA_002930495.1 Cecropterus lyciades | reverse complement strand
CATATGGAAATCTGTAATCAACCCCAGATAACATTAGTCTTACCTGGAGTAGGCTACAAGTGTGTTGTTATCACGAGGACTAGGTTGTGTCCCTTACAGCAGCGCTTGACACTGCAGTTATTAAGTAGAAACAGGTGTGATGGTAGAACCCATTTACAATAAAAATAAATGGCGGTACAGGTGGAACAATTTTATGTTTAGACATACCTAGAGAAAAGGCAAATGGGCTACTAGATGGAAGGCAGTCACCTTTACCTATTTTCAACACCAGAGGAGAAAATGCATCGCCGGCTGAAGGACTCTTTATGCGTTTTCTTGGCTCGCCAAGAAATATCGAGTTCACGTTCGTGGCAAAAATAAAACTTATTTTCTTAAATTAAATAATATCGTGTCTAAAATGAATAAACAAACCTATTGTAAAATGAGATTTCAGCAAAAATCATTTCCTCGTTCCCTTTACCCTTTCATGCTTAAAAGGTTTTTGGAAAAAAAGGGTTAAAACCGGTGTCTGTGGCTCTTTTTATGTTGGTCCATATGCTGTCCTAATATATCATAAGTGTTAGTGCTTTTGACACGGGCAGTGTACACAGTTACGTGTACAAACATTGTTTTATTCCGCAGTATTCATTCTCGCTGTCATTTACGATTATAAAAGCATAAAGATAACATTTTTATGTACCTTATAATACTTAAATTGATTCAAATGAATCTACATATAAAATATATTTATATATATACAAATACATTAATTAGAAATAATTTACAAAATATAAAAACAACAAAATAAAATATAAACACTATCAAAAAAAAAATATCAGCATCGCTGCCTCCGGGCAAGGTCCCTGAGATAAATTTGACATACCTAAATTTAAATATCTTAGCCAAGATCCGATTTTAATGGTATAATGTTTTATTATTTCATTTATTTATGACTATGAATTTCTTATCGCCTATAACCTGTGATATTTATCTTAATTCATCATGCATACACTTTTTATTTATTTATTATTTTATGCAAACTTATTAAATAATTTAGATATTTTAAATCCTTTTTATCAAAGATTTTTACAAAAGAAAAACAGTGATTTTATCATTTGGTGTGGTGTAATTAACTTCAAAGGACTATGCATTAGTAATAACAGATAATATGAAGGTCAAACTCACGGACCCGTACTATTTTCTACTAAATCTATTTTTATTAAATAAAAAATTTTCTTCGTTTAATTTTTCATTGTATTTTTTATTTTCTCGATTTTGTTTTTGGTGAAAGTGAGGAGCCAAATTAAAATTTAATGAAATGTATTAAAGGATATTTATAATAAATATTTATGTTAATATTAATAAAACTATCATGTGGTTCAGAAGTGGTAGAACTCTTTGTGGTTCGACACCGGAAGCACCACCGCTACACCTATTTCTACCTAATAACAGCAGTGTTATGCTCTGTTGTGTTCTGGTCTGAAGGATGTGGTAAAGGAGACATACTTGCCCGAGGCACTCCATCTAAGTCCTCAGGGGTAGCAACGCATCTGTGGCTAAGCTTAGGTAAGACTTTGATCTTACCTAGGGTTGATTACAGTTGTCCATGGGCTTCAGTAGCCACTTACCAACAGGTGGGCTACATGCTCGTTTGCTACTCCATACTATAAAAAAATGTGTACGTAACTCATCTCATATGTACTCTGTTAGCTAATTAGCACATAAAATGTCACTATTTACACTGTTAGCATTAAACTATTTACCTAAATACTTCTTTAGATCATATAGTACTCCTATCCTCTTCAATTAAATTTAACTTATCCTTTAAGACGTAGTGCAGTGAACCAAACGATTTATTAGCACAATATGTGTTCCCAAGAGAAATAGAATTAGCTGCGTAATTTACACCAGTCGTAAACAGAGCATTACTCGGTACTTTGGGAACCACTGCTTGTTTACATTTGTAATGGGATTACTTCATTTAATTTTACATTTCTTGTTTATGTTCTGAGTTTATTTTCACAGATTTAAAATATTTTCCACTAAACCGAAGCTTTTTAAAGCGACAGAATACAGTAAACCGTACATTTTATTGGGGCAATGTATGTTTCTTACAGAAGTAAAATTATCCGCTTGAATTTATACTAGTTGTAAACAAAGCTTTGAGAATCGCTGCTAGTTAACTTTTAAAATTGGGATTTTATATAGAGTTATATGTGCATATACAAACGGTTAAAAAGGTTTTATAAAGTATTACAAAAGCATAGTTATTGTATTGTATTTACATTAAAATTTACAGATCACACCTAATTGGGAATCGCTGCTAGTTAACTTTCTGGATTTTGATTTATTAGGTTGTAACTTTATACATAAAGGTTTAAAAAGTTTTGCAATGTATTACAAAATCTGTGATTAAATATATGTTTTATTTTACATTAAAATATCCTCAAATATCGTGGAAAATTTGCAGATAAAAACGAATTTATACAGCCCTTAATACACATAAATATTCTCAATTAGGTAAAGATAGAAATATTCATTTTCCTATTTTTTATAATCCAATGGAATCAGGGTAAAACTTTTAAATCTCATTTCCTATTGCAGGTGTTTGGAAATCGGAACACTTCACAAACAGCTACAAACTACACTTTTCGTTGGAATCGCCGGCATCAATGATCGGCAAAGTGTAGTCGATAAAAGGTCGTTTAGCTAGTGTTTCCCTCGCGTAGTGACAAACTTTCCCTACGTTTTCAATACACACTCAAACTTGGAGATACCACTTAGTGGGTGGCTTATAGCTATTTGGGATAAGTATATTACTTTAGTGGACAGGAGTAGTATTGTAGTGGGAAAAAGTGACGACCGTAGAGTCACAGTGCAAAACTGTGGTAAAGCGAAATGTATGAGAACAGAATCAAATTTTCCACACACTAACACACACATGCACACACACGCACACAAACACACGCACACATTTTTAACTTTAAATCCAATTTAATTACCCGAATTAGACGACCCGCGTGGCGGGGCGGTCACTATACCAATCTGACACATAGTGGGTCCCGGGTTCGTTCCCCGGCCAGACAGACATCTGAATGATGAGTTTAGAATTCTGTTCTGGGTCTGGGTGTATGTATATTTGTCTTTGTGTGTCCATGGCACCCAGAAGGATTTTCTCGTGTGTCGTACACGAGAAAATCCTTCTGTGGGGCTATGAGTGTAGAAAGCGTTATAAGCGTTTATTTAACTTAATTTTTAATCTATGTGTGTATCTCTGTTGGATTACCTAAGAAATAAATAAATCAGGGATGTTTTCTAGATAATCAACGTTAAGAGCTTATTAAGACATTAAAATTAAATAAATAATAAATGTATGTACTGTTGGATTACCTAAGAAAGAAATAAATCAGGGATGATTCTAGATAATCAAAGTTAAGAGCTTATTAAGACGCCAAAATTAAATAAGAAAGGTGAAAATTGAAATATAGTCAAGTAATTATTTTGTATGCTAGAAACAGAAGTGGTATCGCAGTGATACTATTCACTGATTAACATGAATAAAACACTAATTTTACAGGAGAGCCAAATAAAAACTAAACAACGATTTTTGTTCTTATTTTTTAAATTAATTAACTTAAAATAATAAACATTAAGGACATTAACAACAGTAGAGTTAGAGCACCAAGTTATCAATTCTACAATCATATAATAAGAATAAAGTTTTATTCTTCGTTTAATGTACAGTTGTACATTTTACTTAAAATTGATGAACTTTGAATTGTGCGGTGTATTATGTTTATACAAGCAGGGATATATCGTTGTTATCGTATTAAAATGCAGATTTATTGAATATTTGTTTGATCACGACACAGTGGAAGTCAGTTTCGAGTTGTAATATTAAAAAAGAGTATTTCTCTATAAAAAATGTAAGTGCCTATTATAAATAAATAAAAATATATTCAACGTAAGAACTTGCCCTTAAAATGCGTGCCCGTTGCGTGCGCGGGCGCAACGGATGACGGTAATTGGGCCGCTTCACACTCCTTGCGCTCCTCCCGACTGCAACGCGCACGCGCACGCAGTTTTCACAGGTCAGATTTTTTTTTTTTATTTTGAACTAATACTATTATCTACTACTACTTTTACTATATTTGTTTCACTTTAGTTACGCATTACTCCTACTATTGTAGAAATATGTTTTAATTTCTATACAAGATATTTTTATCATAAATATCGTATCAGCACTTTTTGCGGAAATATAATATTATTTGATTACCCTTTTTTAATAATAATATTTAAAATAAAAAAAAAATGTTCTACTTCTTAGGATGCCTGTCCAACTGGTATAATTATACATATATTATTTGTTTTTTTTTTTCTTTTTTTTTAAGTTTTGTTACCATCTTACCATCAAGGTAAGGTTAATCAAGTGGCTATTGCCGCCCATGGATATCTGACGCCATGACATCTTTCAAATAATTCATAACTTTCTTTAGCAAATTACTCTTAAATCTTTTTTGATAAAACCAAATAATACAATTTGTTAATACCGTTATCAATAGGTAGTTAATTAATTTTCCCTCAACTGATAATTATTTCTTTTCATAATAATTTATTGAATATAACGCTTTTAAGAGTTTGCGTCAAATATTAACAAAAAAGTATCATAGAGTGTTTTTTACATATATTTCGTTTATAATAAAAAATTTCACCTCCTCCACCTTCCTTTTTTCTATTTGACATCATATTTAAAATCTATATATCTTCTTTTATTCTGCAAATTAAGACAAATCCAACGATACCCTATATATTTAAAATCTTTAAGTCATTTGGAGCATGTCAAAACATACATACATACGCTCGAAAAACATTACCCCCTTCTGTCGCAGTCGGGAATTCGTTTTTTTTTTACTGTCCAGTAACTCACAACCGCTAACAATAATTTTCAGAACTTTGAACAAAACTATATTCTAAACTAAGTTTGCAAGCCTGGTTCGGTGTTTAACTTCATGATAAAGTTTTAACAACCACAATATATGTTTTTGAATAGCTAAATAAAATAATGACTGTTGTTTGCTTTCTCTTACAAAATATTTTAATTAACATTTAGTATAATGAAATAAAATTATAACAAAATTTTGCATAAATAGCTAACGACGTCTTAATTTTATACATAACTAGCTGTGCCCTACGGTTTCACCCGCACTTTAAAAATCTTACTAATATTTTAAAGGTGAAAGTTTGTGAGGATGTATGTAAGTTTGTCTCTTTCACGCAATAACTACTAATTGGATTTGAATGAAAGTTGGTACATAGATAGTACTTACATACTTTTTTCTGTGGGACATGTCTCAAATGTAAAAGTGTGGAAAAAAAGCTCGCGTATTAAAATTGTAATAACTTTTGATTGAGTACTGCACTATATGTATACTCTTTATTGTTTAAATTAAATTCATCAATTTTCATTTGATACAATTTCAAACACATAGGTAAATTGACAAAAATCTAAAATTTCTAGGATTTGTAAATAACTCAGCCCTCCAAACTATTATTTTTGAAAAAATATGCAGAGTATGGCAATGATAGCCTTATGGTTAAGATCAGCCTCGCAATCCAAAGGCTGAAGTTCGAATCTCAGGCACACACCACTATTTTTTCTAAAATTATGTGTGTATTAGAAACTAATTATCACTGCTATAAGGTGAAGGAAAACAGCGTGAGGAAACCTGCACACCTGAGAGTTCTCTAAAAAAAAAAGAGTGCTCAGAGGTGTGTAAAGTCTTCAAATTCGCACTGGGCCAGCGCGGTGATCTATGGCCTTAAACTCTGTCATTCAGAGAGAAGACCCATGCCCAGCAGTGGGACAATAATCGGTTGATGGCATGTAAACAAAGATTTAGGGAGACGAGATACTTCCATTTTAATTATATGGATAACATATCGCTGTTAAAAATCAATTGTTTAAATATTAACTTTGATATTATTATAAACGTTAGATATTTCGTTATTCAAGATTAAATAATTTGCTTTGACTCAAGTATCGCGCTACGACTAACATTGATTTTCTCAACTTAGAACAAAACTGTTCAGAACTAAGTTTGCAAGTCTAGCTTGCGTTTAACTAAGTCTTGAAGTTTTAACATCCACAATATTTGTTTCTAAACACGATATAGCACGTACTGTATTTATTAACTTAAATTAATTTTGACTTGCATTATTATAATGAATTTCAAAAAATTGAACCATCCTCGAAGTATTTAATTCATAGTTTCAGTAATCTTACTAATATTATAAAGGCGATTGTTTGTGAGGATGTTTGTGTGTTTGTTACTCTGTCACGCAAAAACTACTGATCAGAATTTGGCTGAAATTTGGCACACAAATAGTTTATTGCCTTGATTATCACATAGTATAATAGCGTAATAAACGTGACCAAGGCGGACGGATCCGCGGGAATAATCAAGCCCTTAATAATCCGCAATTTACTATAGAAGCGCAAACAGAAATAGTTTGTAAATGTTTACACAACAATTTAAAATAACTTATAACACAAACTTTCCCCACCTGAAACAACAGCGGTACAAAGCGTTTGAGTGTTCCTTCAAATGAAAGCGTTTATTTCAGCCGAACAACTACGATAACAATGGTTTTTGGAAGTTTAAAAGTCTGTTGTTGGTTTGTTTTCGGTAAAAGTGAATCATTTACTCATTACCACCATCACCACAGCCGAGTATGGTGCTCTTTTTATCATGTATGCACGTCTGTCTGTATATCTGTTTGTTTATATACCTATATGTCAATTTCTTTGGCACGCGCTACAGCCCAAATGGCTTGACGGATTGTAAGTTATATAGTTATAGACGGATTGTTATGTTGCAAATTATATATTTTTTTAAGAATATTATGTTTTCCATTTGAATATATTTCATGGTTGTAGTGCTAATTTCTCTTTTCAATTTTAGAAGTCGGGTCTTTTTTACCCGACTGTTTGTTGTTTTTTGTTTTGTTGTTATTTGTTTGTATGTATGTCTATTTCTGTAGCACGCTAGAGCCCAAATGACGGATTGTGACGTTTGACATATCATTAAAATTGTCTCAGTTTGGAAAGTGACATAGGCTATATAATTTAAAAAAATGGCGCTTGCAAATAGGAAAAAGGAGAGGAGATTGACGAATTCTTTATTATCACGACAATATGGGTATCAAATGAAAGCTAGTAAATAGGTCATTTTAAAAATATATATTGTTATACTTTTACTTGACTATTTTGACAAAAAATCCTATTAAGCGTTAAGTTAAATATATATCATTATGAAAAAAAATTTCGTTTTAAGCAGGCGGGTTTTTTGTTTTAATGTTTTAACGATGATATTAGTTCAATAATTTATTTAATTGTTATTCTTCATTTCGTTTTTATTCATACAGGTTTCATATCCATGCAAACATATAACCAAAAAGTAAAGTTCAACCATATGCATACAAATGATATTGCTAACTACTTAATTTGAACTGAACATTACCATGCATGAAACTACGGCTGACTGAGCCTAAGTAGAACTGATATCAGAGGTCGGATATGTTACCCCTGAGGAATACACCATAACGTTTCATTTGCTAATGTCTCTTTACCATACCAATCAAACCAGAACACTGTAGTTTCATTCCAATAAGGCAGAAATTGAACTAGCTAACGTGAACGTAAATGATGAATAGACATCTGTAATTAACTCTAATAAAATGTTTATGACAAAAGTAACCAAAGACTCATCTGTAGTTAGGTTAGGTTAGGTTAGTTTTTTTTTTCTTATAATATCTTGTTGTACGACTCCGAAAGCACCACCACCACACCTATTTCTGCTTAATAACAGCAGAGTTGTATTGTGGTCTGAAGGGTGTGTTAAGGGAGACACACTTTTCCGAGGCATTCCATCTTATTCCTAAAGAGTAGCAACGCATCTGTGGCTAACCTTAGGCTAGACTTTGATCTTACCTAAGGTTGATTACAGATGTCCATAGGCGGCAGTAGCCACTTACCATCAGGTGGGCTGCATGCTCGTTTGCTACTTCCATACCATATAAAAAAAATACACGTGGTAAAAGTGTATGCAGTCCACTTGGTGGTAAGTGGCCACAGCCGCTAAAGCACGTCTGTAATTAAGTCCAGATAAGATCAGGGTCTTAAATGAGTTTGGTCACAAATACGTTCCTAACCCTGTAGACTATGCTCGAATGCTTTTTATTTTTTACTCATCTGAAGCGTTCCATCTCACAAAACACGTATAAAAGCTACAAACAGACCTCCCCACGCTGCAATAAGAAGAAACGTAATGCATGTTGAAGTTCTTTTTAATACAAAAACGGCATAGAAAGCGCCCGAGCAAAACTTCCAAGTGGCGAAATTGCAAAATTAATGCAAGCACGGGCAGACCCTTGTCGTATTAAACAAAAACATGCCCTAAAATTTCTGAAAACAAACGCCTGAAGCATTTGCGAAGTTGCTGCAGCTCGACTATACAAGTTTCTCTCTATAACGAGAAATACATAAAGAGGGCGTATAGGATAGGCTATACGATGAACCACTTGTTCAGCGCACGGCGTTTTAACACTTTTACGAATGGAATAAACGTTAAAATCCCATGAAGTGGATATTATGCTTTACCTCCCAACTCAGTTTAATTGAGTTTCAAGTTTTTGAATCTACAACTAGACGGACTTTTCATTATTGTTGAACAATACTACAAGTACTGTTGGGTTCAGAGCCAATTATTTATTATAAAGGGTTTTTTTTAATATGTTACGGGTACACACGATATGCGGTTTTAAATTTATTTTTGCCGATATTTCGACCCAGTTATATGGATCGTGGTCACGACGAAAGTGCGGCGGAGAAACCGTTGACAAGCACTAGTGTATAGTAAAACAGGAATTGTATAAAATTCGGTCTGTAACGTTGGGAGTCCATAGTTAGAATCACAGGCACTTTTTTTTAGAAGGGACGTATGTAGTAAACGAACAAGTAAGTCTTGTACTTGATAAGTTGCGACCGCCACCCATGAACTTCTTAAATCCCAGATAAGATCAGTCTTAAAGTAGACTGGCTACAGATGCGCTGTTATGCTTGTGAACTAAGAAAACTTGAACCGGATCGGATAAGTATAACTTTCTTACCACACCCTTAAAACCAGAACACAGCTTCGCTTAACACTGCTGTTACTGCAGAAATTGGCGTGGCGGTGGTGCTTTCGGCGTGGAATATGTCATAAAAATTGTAATTGTCGCTAGAAGCGCATTGACGACCCGCGTGGCGGAGCGGTCACCATACCGGTCTGACACGCAGTGGGTCCCGGGTTCGATCCCCGGCCAGACAGACATCTGAATGATGAGTTTAGATTTCTGTTCTGGGTCTGGGTGTTTGTGTACTCGTCTTTGTGTGTCTATGGCACCCACGACACAGGAGAAAATCCTACTATAGGGCTATGAGTGTGAAAGCGTTTAAGCGCATATTTCTTCGTCCTCGGATTACTTATACCCACGCGAACAAAACCACAGGCGGAAAGTCAATAATATATAATGACAAGCCGTAGTCGATTCGATTAACAATTAATTATTAACTCGATCCCGTATACTGATTTGGATCTAGGCACCACTTGAATGATCCAATTGAGCCCCTATTAATCTCCCATTAGATGACCGATGCATGGAATTACGGTATTCATAAGCACACGCGATCATGTGTATACTGAATGCCACTAGAATCACAAAGATAAGGTACATTTGTGCTATGGCTATTCGTATATATTCTTGTATGCAAAAAGATAGCGGAGTTTTAAAAAGGATTTTTGAAATGAAAATTTTCTTATCATTGAACGACTTGACATTGGCTTTGCTTCAGCGAAAATACGCGCAGCATATGCGACTATGCACAAAACCCACATTTATTTCAATTATTCTTCGTTATTTGTAAAGACAGTTGTATTTTTGACCGACCCAACGGAAGGGAGGTTATCTATAAGAACTACTATACTCTCTTTAAAAAGAGAGAGGGCATATCTCTTTAACTCTTTGTTATATTTCCATACAATAACAGTTACCTATATCAATACCACAGGTACATCAAAAGCAGCAGGATGCGGCAAATCGAGTTGCTAGTGTTACTAGTGCTGGTTGCTGCATTGCAGCACGCGGAGGGCCACGCCAAGACCTACACCCGCTGCCAGCTCTCCCGGGAACTGCTGCGATACAACTTTCCTAGGAGTTTGCTGCCCAATTGTAAGTATAAGGAGTTAATTACCTTAGAATAATAAAGAAATAAGATAATGCCCGGAGCGGCATTGCAGCAAGATCAAGCAAGCAAGCAAACACGACTTACGTGCAGGATTTGAATGAGTGTATGACTTGTTAGATTTTATGAATTTTACGAATTTGAACTTTGAACGTAAAGCATTTGCTCATTTAAAATACACGATTGCATTATATTATTTTATAAATATTCAGTATCATACATATTATTATTATTTTTAATTAATACTAATAGTTTGGACAGACTATTAATCTAGATAGTAAACTATTTTTATGCCAAATTTTTGTGAAATCTAGACAGTAGATTTTGAGTAAAAGAGTAGCAAACGTAAATACGTCCTCACAAACTTTCGCATTTATAATATTAGGAAGATAATATAAACTTTTAAACGCTATTTAAGACCCTTAGGGGCAGACTAAAAAAAGATCACTTTTAGTGAGCATAGACATCATAAATTAAACCTATTCGTTTTAAGAATTAGGATCAAATATAGGAAACGACATAACCTGAGCATACATAAATTAAACGAACAATAAACTCCCTTTTCGACCGGGCATAAAGGATTCAATCAGAAAAGTAGGAAGCGTCCAATTTCCCTTGGCGTATCGGAGACAGCGGAATATATTATACTCGACGTTCCTTGCAGGTGAAGAATGGAAATGGTGAAAGGATTAAAGTGATGCGAATTAAAATGGACAAAAACAGTTTTAAATAATATATCTATATATTTTTTATAATTTCATATTGCAGTGGAAATAATAAAAGAACTGGGGCAGTCATGAGGACTGCAGACAGAAGTAAAAGAACTTAGAAAGAAAAAATCTAGACAATAAAAACTTCACCTTTACTTCAATAATTAATATAACAATTTTATGTACATATAAAAATATATAATAAAAAACAATATTTCAAAATTTTATATAAAAAGTTGCATCCAAATTACTGTCCCCAGGGAGTTCTCAGTGCTGGCAGCACCTCTAGATACAAATAAATATAGTGTCTGAGAAATGTTTACTGAACTCGTCACATTAAAATTCACTATAATTTTTTTCTGTTATGTTTTGCACTCATGTTTATCAAAGAGGAGTACAATGACTAGGTGTCATTGTGTCATAAAATATTTTGTTAGTGGTTTGCTCCTAACTTTTACATTATCCCTTATACCTTTTTTTTTATAAGATTGAAGTAGCAAACGAGCATGCTGTCTTCCTCATGGTAAGTGATCACTGCCACTCTGGGACATCTGTGAACAACTTTATACAGAACAGGGTTTCTATCGGAAGTAAATCATTGATGCGTTGCTACCCCAGAGGACTTTTATATGATACGACCACCTCGGTCGTATCATATAAAAGTGACCCGGCAACCACACCTTTCCACTTAACTTTCTACACGCTTTTTACACTTTCTACACTCATAATCCTACACTAGATTTTCTCCTGTATCGTGGGTGCCATGGACACACAAAAACGAACACACAAACACCCAGACCCAGAACAGAAACCTAAACTCATCATTCAGATATCTGTCTGGCCGGGGATCGAACCCGGGACCCACTGCGTGTCAGACCAGTACGGTGACCGCTCCGCCACGTGGGTCGTCACTTAACTTACTCAGTCTACCACCTTGCAAATCTTCAGTTATATGAGTATAAATTAGATTAGATAAAGATTCTCTTATAATACACATATAATACAAGATTCTCATAATCTCACTAGTTCATGAATCTAAGAGCAATTTGCAAATGAACACAATATCAGCGCAAACACACGTCAGCACTTATACCATTCCCAACGCTGATGCATTAAGCAGCAGACTAAGTGACTTCTAACAGATTCACTTAGCTCTTAGACAGAACTATAGTTACGGTAAGCTTATATAATATTAAATGTAGTTTGATGGCAAAATAGCCGAATATAAATTCTTTCTATCTTGAAATAGAGTAAAAATCAAAGAACCAGACCAGGTTAAATAACCCAAATAGGTATATTCATATAAATATTTTTCAAGCTTTTAAATTATCGTTTAGTCGTTAAGTCTTCACCAAAATTATGTAAAACTGGTAAAAATTAAATGGGACAATTTAAGCCAGCTATATTAAAAATCGTGTCGTCTATCTTATCTGAAACGTGATGTAACCAATATAATTTGACCTGATTTGACTGGAAAGTACCACCTACACTTATTTCAATCGTGAAGCACATTTCGCACTTCGGTGAAAGTGTATGGATGCTGGCTAGCAAATGAAACGACCATTTTAGTCCTTAGAAGTAGCAACAAATCCGTGATCAGCTTCACGTAAAACCCGTGATCTATTTGGAGTTGACTACAGACGTCCATGAGCGACAATGACCACTTACCATCGGGTGAACTTTGTTTGGTATTTAAATCTATACTATCTATACTAATATTATAAAGCTGAAGAGTTTGTTTGTTTGTTTGTTTGTTTGAACGCGCTGATCTCAGGAACTACTGGTCCGATTTGAAGAATTCTTTCGCTGTTAGATAGCCCATTTATCGAGGAAGGCTATAGGCTATATATCATCACGCTAAGACTAGCAGGAGCTTAGCACCAATGAAGAATGTTTCAAAATCGGGGTTTTTTTTCTAATGAGAGCTTCCGCTGCATGCGCTGCGTAAACGGTTAAAGTTTCGTAACAATTATGTATGACAGAATTGATCCTCT
>MOOZ01000059.1:410812-423732 GCA_002930495.1 Cecropterus lyciades | reverse complement strand
CTTCGCAAATAATGCATTATTTTGGAACAAATTTGGTTAGCATATAAAAGGGTACAGTGAGTTTACCTGAAAAGATAGACATATGCTGTCGCTGAGTTTTTTTTTAGAACTTTTTAAGAGGATATATTCTGTCATACATATTTTTTACGAAACTTTAACCGTTTACGTAGCGCATGCAGCGGAAGCTCTCATTAGAACAAAAAACCCCCGATTTTGAAACATTCTTCATTGGTGCTCCGCTCCTGTTGGTTTTAGCGTGATGATATATAGCCTATAGCCTTCCTCGATAAACGGGCTATCTAACACCGAAAGAATTTTTCAAATCGGACCAGTAATTCCTGAGATTAGCACGTTGAAACAAACAAACAAACTCTTCAGCTTTATAATATTAGTATAGATGTTAGTATTTCGATCAAAAGTCATAAAAAACGTTAAATCAAATATATCATTACAAAAACAAGAAACCTGACTGCTATATTCAGTTTTAGTCAGTCTTCTTTACTTCGTGGTTTTAAATCAAGTTCTGATACTTGTTCTGATACTGATACAAGACGTGAAACTATTTACTCAAGTTTTAATATAAACTTCCAATACAAAGTTGAAGTTATGTACGTTTAAGTTTATTTTTACTTAGATAATATAAACTTAGAAGGTTAGTAAGTAATCGTAAAAACTAAGCAACTCAGTTATTACTTACATATTGATCTTAAACTTAGATTACAAAGAAACTAAATAAAAGTTTGTATTGTTGATTGTATGAATATGGTCCAATCTACAGCTCAAACGGCTCAACGGATTTTAACGTATCGGGTGTTGTGGAATTCGTCTTAATTGTGAGTGACATAGACTACATAAATATGACGCTTGCTTCACGCTTTTCAATTCGAAAAAAGCCTCTTTTTTGGAATGCATAATTTTATGCTAGTATTGAGACGCAGTATTATTTCCGCCTCATAATAGCAGAGTTATGCGCTGCTGTGTTCTGGTCTGAAGGATGTGGTAAGGGAGACATGCTTTGCCTAGGCATTCCATCTTAGTCCTCAGGGATAACAACACATCTGTGGCTAAACTTAGGTGAGATTTTGATCTTACGTAGGGTTGATTACAGATGTCCATGGGCGGCAGTAGCCACTTACCATCAGGTGGGCTGCATGCTCGTTTGCTTACTTACATACTTAAAAAAACGCAAACTCATAAAAAGGGTTACACTGAATTAAGTATTACCCTATACCTGAATTTTCAGAGGCAAGTTTTTTTAATACTTAAGCCTTACGAAAAGACAGACGGGCTTCTTGATGGAAAGTAATCACCATCGCCTCTGGACATTTGCAACACCAGAGAAGTCGCCAATGCATCGCCGGATGTGAAGAAGAGATCTTTTCAAACCTTTTTTAAAGATCCCCATGTCATAATGGTCCGGGAACTGCTTTTTGCACGTCCGTGGCAAAAACAAGCGTGCAAACCGAACTGTGGAGGACCGCTACGAGTCCACTTAGTGCGGATGGAACTTCAGCCTTCTGCGAGTGGTGCGGTGGAGAAAAGGCGACATAGGCACCAGATCAAAAAAAACTTGGAACCCTCACCCTTACCTTATTACTATTAGTCTTCATTTTACTGCATAATAAGGGATGTTAATATATAGTCTTAAGCGGTGATGTATCCTAATTTGAAATAGTAGTGAGAGAAACATACCCACACCACATTTTCAATTAGCCCAGCCCTGTCGGAGCCCGATAGGGCAACGCGTTCACAGGCCTCCGATTGCGATCCTTTGGAGATCCCGGACTCCTCTTAGCAGTGCCAAGGACGCCTACCTGGGATTTTAGTGCGATAATATCCCACATAACCTGGCGTCGCTTCCACGGTGTCGGGTATCCTTTGAAGGTTTCCCCCTCGAGAACAAAAAAACAAAGGACACAGCAACGAGATGTTCCAACTTAGTCCTGTAGAGTCTATAGCCACGCATCTATAGCCACAAAGCCGCGAATTAGATGGATTACATGCTCGTTTGCTACATAATTTTTATATAAAAATCTATGAAAACATTCCACATTTTCGTAATATTAGACAATGTTTCTAACTAATAAAATATAACGGGGACTCCCTTTGGAGTTAATTATCTTCGGATGGAAAGAGGAATATAAACATGATATCCTTGTTCGGTACAAAATTTGGTAAAACATTAATTAGGACAAGTATATTAGCGTTCGCCGTTTGCTCGGTTTTCGAGGTTGAAGTAACTATTGGTTTTTGGATTTTTAGACTTATATCTAAAGTTTGTTTACAGGTTAAATACATATATACTTACGACGAATTAAATTATTCCCTAATTAAAGGTTTTTACCCTAATTATACAAAGTCTATGAAGTTACGTAATCGTAAAACAAGTTAAAACTTTATAAACTTATATAAATATACTAGCGTATTCCCGAGGCTCAGCCCGCTTCAGTCAGATTTACCAATGCATTATTGTCCCACAGCTGGACACAGGTCTTCTCTCAGAGTGAGAGTTTTAGGCTATAGTCCACCGCGCTGACCAAGTGCGAATTGGACTTCACACAATTTTGAGAACTCTTTTTTTTAGAGAACTCTTAGGTGTGCAGTTTTCCTAGCGATGTTTTCCTTCACCGTAAAGCAGTGATAAATAATTTCTAATACGCACATGATGTGCGTATTAGAAATTTAGAAAAGTGGTCTGGGATTCGAACCTCGGATCCTCGATTGAGAGGCCGATTTTCAACAATTAGGCTAACACTGCTCGTTTAGCAAGATTGTGAGTATTTCCTGTGTTAATCCAGGTCATAAACTGTCTGTGTGTTGAATGTCAGCAAAATTCGTTCTGTAACTTATGCTGGAGAGAGTAGCAAACAAACGTACATTCTCACAAACTTTCGTATTTATTATATTAGTAGGATATTTAAGATCAGTTATGCGGTAGACCTTAAAACATTACATGTTAGTTATTTTCATATAAGAAGAGCATATATGTGTACTGTGGTCGACTTCAGTAGGACTCCTAGTCTATTTTGAATTGATTGCATAACGATTACACCTTCCCTAGGTATGGTAGATTGATTTTTGATTGTATTTTTGCAGTGTGTTCCACGTGTCTGTAATTATTCATTTTTGTTTTATTCATTTTTGTTATATTTATGGACTTTGAAAATAATATTTTTAACACTAATTTCTACAAGTCGGACCAGCCGGATTAATAAAACATTTTTCCAGTAAATAGGTAATTTGTAGATGTAGAGCAATATCTAAGGCTGTTATTTTAAAAAAATCGCTATTCTGGAATCAGATAACTACTTTAACCTCCAGGTATTAAGCACCTTGTCCCTGTAGTTTCGGGACCAGAATACGGCTACGGTATCCACTACCTGTCGTAAGAGGCGACTTAAAGGGGGCTTCTGGGGTTGCGAGCGGCAAGAGAGTGACCTTGGGAAGGACGGTGGCATGTGTGGTCGCATACAGTCGTAACATCTGAAGGCACGGTAACTGCAAATGCTCACTGGAGTGAGCCCGTAAGGGGCATCGCGCTCGGAGTACTTCGATTGCATTCCATTGGAGATCCCGGAGTCCTCCACACAGCGCTGAGGACGGCCACAGGGTATAAGTGTAAAATCCCACATAACCGGGCGTTGTTTCCACGGCATTCGGTACCTTTTGAAGGTTTCCCCCTCGTTACAAAAAAAAAAGGTGTGGTAATTTGATGTCGTTCAAAAATAATTGGTTATTTATGAATAAAACTTGAATAATTAAGATTCAATAATTGAATTTATTTGAAATAACATATATGGCGTAACAATGAATCCTTTGTTAATCCACTGCTGGACCTAGGTCCCCTAACTTATACTAGAAGACACACTGGTCTTGATTCTAAATACAGCGGATACCCGCCGTCATCAGTCAACCTAATTTAGAGGTGATCTTTACTCGTTTTTGCCCCAAATGTCCTTACTTACTAACGGTAATTGTGGTTACCTAGTGAAGATAAAATCACTCCGATCATTTGGAATTAAAATTTCAGACACATTTTTAAGTTATGTCAACTATTAAGGTTTAATGGTGTTTGTGTATTCGTCTTTGTGTCTCCATGGCAACCACGACACAGGAGAAAATCCTAGTGTGGGGCTATGAGTGTAGAAAGCGCGTATTAAGGTTTAATGTTGAAAAAAAAAGTATTACAAGCATAACAAAAACCCTGGATGTTTGTAGACGCCGGCCTACTTTCATATGAGGCGACCATTGTATCCTACGTACGGGAGTAGCATCGCATCTTTGATTGACTTGATAGAACCCCTTTTTTAGGGTTTCGTAGCCAAATAGCAAAAATCGGAACCCTTATAGATTCGTCATGTCTGTATGTCGTCGTATGTTACAGCCACTTAATTCGGAAACTATTAAGACTTTTCTTAAAGTCGATTGTTTGAGATATAAGCCTTTCAAAGCGGTAAAATGTGTGCCTCCCCCCCCCCTCAAACTTTTAAACTAAGAGAGTGAAAAATATGGATAAAATATATGTTGTAAATGTCAAGGAAAGCTTTCAACGAAAATTGGTTCGAACAAGATACGGTTGACAGTATTTGAGATATATAGATAGAGATAGCACTTTTTCGTAGTTGAAAAACTGTTCGACTTTATTTAATGATAATGCTACGGATCCCTTCGCCTGCGAGTCCGATTTGCTCTTGACAGCATTTTTTTTATGAAGTTGCCTAAAGACGTCCATGGGCGACAGCGACCACTTACCATCAAGTCGACTGCATACTCGTTTGTCACTTCTGCACGCTCGTTTCCTAATTCTATCTTATAAAAAATATATAACTATACCTATAAAACACGGATGTGTGTACATCACAGTTTAACTGAACGATTTATCAAATTAACCCCAATGGTGCATTAATTTGGTTTCCAGCCGTAACTCTATTATCCGGTGATAATGCGGCCGTTAAAATGCGAACGTCGATCGTGTTAGTCCCTTTTGATTTGTTACTTCAAACGTAGCATTTATTATTTAAATCACTATTTCAAATTTACTGAATAATATCGTCGTGTGTGAACGGCACGTAATTTTGATCGTAATTGGATGTGGTTTCAATGGATAACAAGATGAACTTCCTCTTGAGGTTTACATTGAAAACTTTGACATGAGGCTCTGCAAGAAAGGTAAAAGGTTGTTCTTCAAAGTCGGCCATGCATTGGCAACTTCTCTGGTAATGTGTGATTTTAGAGTAATATACCGCTATATTCATTTTAATAAACGGCTAACTAAAGGTTTCGCCGTAACCACGATCTATAAAACCTGGTCGGAATATCAGCAAAAAGAAATACAAAAACCATATATTGTAAGTACCCGTAACACGTTAAAATGACTTCTTTGGTGTTGCAAATGTCCATAGGCGACTGTGATTGCTTTCCATCAGGTAGCCCGTCTGCCTCATCTTACTAATATTATTACTACGAATTATTATGAGTACGTATGTGTGTTTGTTATCTTTCACGCAAAAAGTACTTGTCAGATTTCGCTGAAATTTGTCAAACAGATAGTTTATGACCTTAACGTGGTAAACGTGACCTAAGCAGGCGGAGGCGCGAGAAGAAGCTAGTTCATTATAATTTTTTTTTATATATTTTTCTCTTGTCACTTTAAGCAGACGGGTTTTTGTTTCTGAATCAATTTATTTATCAGCCTGTATCTTAAAACAAGGTGATAAATAAAGACCTGAAAATACCTGTTCTGTAAATATTTACCTGTGTTTAAGTGAAATTGTAATTAAATTGAAAATCAATCCTATATTGGATGAATAGTAACATAATAATAAAATAATACTGTTTGCCCACATTTCGAACACACATCGATTCCTATTTACATATTAATGATAGATTAGTGCCAAACTGATTGCATACGAATCACATATATACATACAGGATGGCTTAAAATTGTATCATAGCAACGTAGGGTTAACACTTGCCCACACGCATTTGTGGGCATCCTTGTAAAGTCTCAAGCTTTCTATTGCACGCTTTGTAATACTAAATGGGTGGTTCCTATTTCTTCCCCCTTCCCACTACCACTAATCTTAAGCTACTGACTATGATTATGACGGATACACTAAAGCCAGTTCTAGAGATTTTTGAACCCCTCTTCTCCTGAAATCATGATCCAAACCCAAAGTCAAAAACTACTTAACAACCATAATATTTTTAAAATCGTCAATTCTATGTTATTTCCGAATGTATGAAACTACCATCATCTCCATAAATCCGTACCGTGAATAGATTCTTGAATTCTATAACAAACATGGTACAATTGTGTCAACCCTACGAGGAGTGCTGAATTCGCTATCAAATTACCTGATTTTGCGACGGACGTATCGTGAATATCCAAACGTATTTATCAACCTGAATTTGCCTCACAAAGCGATTTTGACTGACATATAGCTCCTTTGTTACACTATATCGCTGGTATGTATAAAGCGTTTTTGTCATTATGTAAAAGTTTTTATAAAGTGGAAGCAGCAATGAATGCAGTCCACCTGATGGTAAGTGGCTACTACAGCCCATGGACATCTGTAATCAACCTCAGATATGATCAGTCTTAAGTGAGGTTAGCCACAGACGCGTTGCTAACCTTGAGGACTAAGTTGGAATGCCTCAGATGAGTATGTCTTACCACACCCTTCAAACTAGAATACAACAGCGCAACTACTGTTATTAGGCAGAAATCGGTGCAGCGGTGGTGCTTCCGATGTCGAACCGCAAAGAGTTCTACCACCATAAATACTTTGGGTGAGCATGGTACATAATGATAGCTTTGTTAATGGAGTCCAACAGAAGTAGGCAAAAAAAGCGTCTATCTTCAGAATTTTTTTTCACCCTATGCTAACGGGTTTGGAATAAATAGGCTCCAAAATTGTCGAAAAAAATAAAAAAAAAATCTTTTTGTTTAAAAAAAAATATTTTCTCTCTTATGCTAAGGGGGATCTAGACATCTTAACCTCCCCATCCGCCTCTTTATACCCTACTAGCTGAGCCCGCGGTTTCACCCGCGTTTAAAAGAAATGTAACGTGACATACAATAACCGAAATTTTATACCTTTAATAATCTCTATTTTATTCTTTTACCGGTAGGGCCGCCGTATCTTATACCGGTACCGCCGCAAATACTACGTCTCGCAATTTTTAAATCTGTAATATCTGCGAAAATATTTATTTAAATCATATGCTGTAAAGGTCCATATAGATTTTTATTAAATCAACAATGTATTTAATCTATTTAATTGGATAAGGATTAATGCTGTATTGGTTAAAATCGCTTCGAAAATTAGCCATTATTTGGCGTAAAAAGTAAATAAGAAAAAAATGTTATTGTGGGATATTCATAAGAGATAGACATATACCATCGCGGTGTTTTCTGTAGATCTTTTCAATGTGTACAATACTTAGTACATTATTTTGATAAATCTCGTAGGGTTCAGCCTGCGTTTGCAATGTAAGCGGAAAAAAATGTAATTATTTACGACATCACATTAGAAACCGTAAAAATACCAGTATTTGTCCACTATTTAATGGATGTTATTATACATATAAACCTTCCTCTTCAATCAGTCTATCTATTAAAAAAACAGCATCAAAATCATTTGCGTAGTTTTAAAGATTTAAGCATACAAAGGGATATAGGGACAGAGGAAGCGACTTTGTTTTATACTATGTAGTGATACGTAAAACCCTTCATGGTTAGACTCTGGGGACACCACCGTCACACCTATTTCCTCTTTATAACAGTACGGCTACTGTGTTCTAGTTTACATTTACACATGTCAATAGCACGAGACGTTTTCATTTTTGATCTCGAAAATATATTCATTTTCTTCAAATTTCTAGACAAACTTTCGTCAAAACATCAAATTACTGGAAATTTCACCAATAAATCTGATCTCACAATAAAATACCATCCCAATTACTTATTCAAGAAATTCCGTTGTAAGGAATTTCCAATTTTTCCTAACATAAGTTCCAGATCCAATAACCCCTAGAGATAAGGCTCTAGAGCTGATAGTACTCGCTTTTTAAATCTATGACAGATCTTTCATGTATTATTAATACTTTAGTAACCTAATAATAAGTAAAGCAATTTTGTACGCGTTTTGTCGTTAACTCATTATTTTCCCACTGCTGGGGACGGGTTTAACCTCACAATGAGAGAGATTTAGGACATAGTCTAGCGCGCTGGTCCAGTGCAAATTGGTAGACTTTTCACATTTTTATGAACTTATGAAATTTTTAAAAACTCTCAGATTTGTAAGGTTTCCTCACTATACTGCCATTCACTGTAAATCAGTAACACGTACATCCCATAAAATTTTAGAAAAATCAGTGGTGTCTGGGATACGAACCTTGGACCCTCGATTGAGAGGCCAAAGTTCAACCATTTGGCCATCACTGCTTACATGTTCACACATAATGTATTAGAGTCGAAGAAAGGTCGCCATAGTTTGTCGCTCTGTCCTAATAATTCTCGCTCCGGAACTACTCTCTATTATCTGATAATAATAGAGGGATTTAATAATTATTAGTTTGTAATGGGTTTTGTTGACTGGTTTTAAGTTAAATTGTATAAGAGACCGATCAATGTTGTGTATGAAAACTTTCAGTATACGTATATTTTCTCTTACAATATATTAGACATATTACTCACGAATCGAAATTCGAGATCAACATAGAAGATTGGCTACAATAAACGAGTTTTTGTTGTCGATACCAATATACATTTTGCCATTACAGGAAGTAAATTATATTATTAATATAAGATTTCCTAAAACCTTCCTTCTACAAACAGAACTCTTTGCTTCCAGAAATGAATAGATCCTATGTAAATTTAAAAGCATTGTATTATTTCATTCGTACTCATGCACCTATGAACATTAATCGCGTAAATAAAAAATAATGTTTATTTTTTTCCACATACAATTCCTCAAAATTCCGACATTGATGTCAAAAATCAAATCAAACGCTTTCTACAGTCATAGCCCCACAGTAGGATTTTCTCCTGGGTCGTGGGTGCCATGGACACACAAAGACGAATACACAAACACCCAGACCCAGAACAGAAATCTAAACTCATCATTCAGATTTCTGTCTGGCCGGGGATCGAACCCGGACCCACCGCGTGTCAGACCAGTATGGTGACCGCTCCACCACGTGGGTGTGGTCGTCGGATGTGACCATATATAACAACGTTCACGGACCACAATTGTGAACTATTGATTGATTCGTTCTAATAAACCCGATCATATTGGAAGCCACATAATGTAATTCCCGGATAACGCAGCCTGTGCTAACCGCAACGAATCAAACTTTCCCATTTGTAATTTTTTCACAAATTAATATCTATGTCCATATTTATAAGAAACAAAGACTTACATGTCTGAACATTGCATATATTTGCAAAAACATCGCAGGGTACTGTCGTAGAGTCGTTATTAAAAAAAAAAACTACATTTTCTTGAATTTTAATCCGTGTGTTTGTCCGTATATTTAAAATCTGACAAAACCAAAACTATTGAATTTCATTTGATAAAAAAATATGTACTTTTATATCATACTAATATAAAATTCATTTAGTCTGTCAAAAGTTATTACAACTTAAACTCACGTTGTCTATATTGCTAACTTGACGAGGTATTTCAAACATTGTTGAAGGTATATAATTTCCGTTATAGTTTCGTCAATTGTCATTTTTTTAAACGCAGGTGAAACCGCTGATCGCAGCTAGTATTAAATAAAAAGATTAAAGTATAAAAAAAAGAAAAGCAGAGATAGCGTAGTAGGAACTTTATGAAAGGTGGTATATAACCTGTTGGTTCAACCAAGAAGATCAGACACCACTGCCACATTTTTTTGTAGTGGAGCTGTTCTGTATTTCTGTGGAAGGTTGTATATGTCGGCAAACTTACATATAAGGCGACCATCTTAATATTCAGAAATCGAATCAAAATAATCAACTTTCCTATGTTTCCTACTTCAATCTTCGATAAATAAAAATACCTCTTTTATAGCCTATAATGAAATGACATTAGCTGCTTTGAATTTGGTTTTCTGTTTAAGATTCGGTATTTCGAACAATTCTTAAGTTAAGTCTCAGAGGTATCGAGAATGTGGAATAAACTTTAGAGTAATTCTTATCCTATTCGTGTCGGTTATGAATGTTCATAGGCAGAAGTAAAACGCATACATATTAAATGTACGGCATGCACGTTCACTCCTTTTGCATACAAAAAGCTTAATATCAGCAACTATTCAACGATATATCACGAAATTCATCTGCATACCATTCTACGTAACTCATACACCTATCGTTGATGTTCGACGTATTAAAATGTCATTTACATGCGCCCCATGCTTCGTTTACATCGAGATAGTAGCGAGCAAACAACTATTTGATTTGCATACACTGATAAATTTGACGCTATGTAATATTACTACCAAATTCCGCTGCGATGTTTCGTGAATGAAAATTTGATAGCGGACTTTCATGGTTTTTAATCTAAATTTAGTAGGTAAGTTTATATTTGTATGCTGATATAAAATTAAATTGCTCACATTTTTTATGAGATTCATCGAATTCGCGTAATATTTATTGTAATAATACTTC
The DNA here is from genome assembly GCA_002930495.1 of Cecropterus lyciades. NCBI lineage: Eukaryota > Metazoa > Arthropoda > Insecta > Lepidoptera > Hesperiidae > Cecropterus > Cecropterus lyciades. The sequence continues at coordinate 413,075 of MOOZ01000059.1, read as the reverse complement.
ATCACTTTTATGAATAAACTGGACTTGCCGTCGGTTTTATGTTTAATAATATATTCCATTAAACATGATATGAGATGACTGTTATTTTATCTTTCCCATTCAATTATTTGTAATATAGAATCACTTAACTTTCTCTTATCTTATCTTTAACATATCGTTTTTGTATATCCTAAAACATTTAAATGCGTTACTCCATATGAAAATTACATATAACTCAATATATTTATAACAAATAGTTTCCGTAGTCCGATTTTAAAATCAGTCGCCTAAATCAATTTTAAACTAGGACTTTCTCCTGTGATTTTCTCCACACACAAAGAACACACAAGAATTTACAAACAGAACCAGAACAGAAATCTAAATTCATCGATCGATCGAACCAGGAACCCACTACGTGTCAGACCGGTATGGTAACCGCTCCGCCACATGGATCGTGAAATCTTTTAAAAATTTATTGAAGAAGTTCCTTTATTTTGGCACTAGTTAGTACTAGTCCAAGTACGTAACCCCGTTCAAACATACACTACAATTAGCTCTTCCGTGCAACATTAGCATGATTTAGCACATTTATCAATCTCGCTGTGATCGCGATGGCACTTTGGCAAATGGCACCCACTGGCATCAGAACTCATACTGATTTATCTCTGACAAAACCAGAATACAAATGTAAAGTATGTAAGATTAGCTCTACGATATTACTACTGCAAGATACACGTGCAATGTGTATGGTTCGGCCGAGGAAGTATCATCGCCACACCTATTTCTAGCTTGAAGAAATTCTTGCGGTCCAGTGATAGGGTGTAGCTGCCGGCTTAAGAGATGTCCATCTTAGTCGACTTATTGATTTTAGATAGAAACCCTGTTTGGTATGAAGTGACTATTTACCATCAATGGTGGACTGCTTGTGCGTTTGCTACTTCTGTATTACAAAAAGGTAATAATCTTCTTTGGTCACAACAACATCGTCTAAGGAAAAAATTCTCAGTTTCCAATGAAAGCTTACACTAAAAAAATTAATTTTAAACTAACGATTACTTCTCAAATAGCTTTATACCTATACACATACCAGATATAAATACTAATACATAAAGCATGGTAATCAGACATAGAGTACCATGCTTTCTATAAGTGCTATTTTTTCCTGATATCATTTTCATCAACCCATTGCTTTTTAGTGTTGTCTAATCTTGAGCAAAGGAACAGATTTTTATGCTCACTTTGCGATTGTAGGAGTTACAAAGACCCCGTTAATATCAAGGGATTCTTCATAAAATAAGCACGTCCAACTACGACGGGAAGCTCGTACTTACGATTATCCTTTACGAAGTACAATAGATCCTGTCACCGTCAACTCGTAAGGTACTTCCAGTGACCTAAAAACATGTCGCAACTAACAAATCAAATGCTATCAATTGCATCTTGTTCCCATGCCCGTCTCAATTGCATAGGACGGATGCTACCTATTAGGGCTACTATCTACTGACGTTAATTCGACCGAACTAGGCCACTGCACTGTTACCTAGGACGTGAGATATAAGCACAGGGTCATTCGATACGGCAAACTACAACTTTTTTTTTTTTATTTAAAAGCTACAAAATAGGTACAGTACGTTTCGACCGGAGAGGAAATACCGCCACACCTATTTCTGCCTTGTAACATCAGTGTTACGCTGCCTCTACCATCAGGTGAACTTGTCATTGTCATTGCCTTGATCTAAATATATCCTTACCACACTCTTGAAACCAGAATATAGCAGCGCTTAACACTGATGCTATGAGGCACACTGTGGGTTCATGTCATATGGGGGCTAAGTTGAGTTTCGAAGTTTTTTCCCACTGGAAATATCAGTTATACAATACAAAAAAGCTCACTTGAGCTTTGCAACGCTATACCACCGATTTTTACCCTTGTGAAGGTGATGCCTCCAAAGTCGAAGCACATAGGGTTTGACACCTTCAATATACTGATTTGATATTTTTTTTTATCAAACTGAAGTAGCAAACTAGCATGCAGTCCACCTGATGGTAAGTGATTACTACCGCACATGGACTGTAAGCAACTTCATACAGAACAGGGGTTCTATCTGAAGTCGATCACAGATGCGTTGCTACTCCCGAGGACTAACATGATCGCCTCATATATAAGTGAGCCGGCAAACACACCCTTCCACCGAAACGCAAGAAATGCTTCACGGTAGAAATAGGTGTGGCGGTGGTACTTACGGTAGAAATAGGTGTGGCGGTGGTACTTCCCCGGTCGAAC
>MOOZ01000059.1:359310-370488 GCA_002930495.1 Cecropterus lyciades | reverse complement strand
CGAATTATTTACCAATTATCTATGTGAGATCAAAGACGGGTTACAGCTACCATCGAATGACCTCCGGGTCCATCATCAGATCTTAATATTATTTTCCAGAAGTCGAAACACAAAGGTGATATAGCTATCTGTGGTTCAATTTCGGCAGCACCACCGCCACCCCCACCTATTTCTGTTTCAGCACTTAAAAACTACGGAGTACTCATTTATTGCTGTATATACATATATATCAATAATAAATTTTACACATATATTTTAAATAAGTAACACAAAGTTAAACATAATTAAAATAAATGGTACTTTAGTTTATAGTGCCGAAGTCGGCGTTCAACAGAGTATTTGGTTGCATCACGCCAACGAATACATTTTGACGACCCGCGTGGCTGAGCGGTCACCATACCGGTCTGACACGCAGTGGGTCCCGGGTTCGATCCGAGGCCAGACAGACATCTGAATGAAGAGTTTAAATTTCTGTTCTGGGTCTGGGTCTTTGTGTATTCGTCTTTGTGTGTCCATGGCACCCACGACACAGGATAAAATCCTACTGTGGGGCTATGAGTGTAGAAAGCATTTAAGCGTTTATGTACGAAATAAATAGATAACCTTTTTTCCCTTGGGAAGTCTGTTAAAGGAGCTCCAAGTATATTTTCTGAAGAAACATTTGATACTAAATATGCTCGCCATAAAAACCTCGTATACTTTGTAGTACTTATATTATTCAGGTAAATAGTAAGGATAAATATAACCTACCCATAAATTTTGTAATTAGCACTTCTCTAACAAGGAAGTCGCCTTAACAGTACAGTGGCTTATACTCTAACGAATAGTTTACTCTCTAAATAATTCTCTCATGTAAATGTCCTGATATTTAAAGCCTACAAATGTCGTAACTTATGTTTATTTACCGCCATGAAATCGTTACTAATAAAATGTAACTTTAAATAAATTAACGGACATACATATAAATTGCTTATTTTACTATTGCGCTGAAACGAAACTTTAGGATTTGACATCCTACACGTACTCTAGTATTTAGTACTTACGTAAAGATCAGATTGTGTCTGAAATTATTTTGTAATATAAACTTTGATAAGGCGGAATGTGGAATAAATTGACGCCAAAATTTGTCGACAAAAAACTTAAAAGTCCTCTGGTCTGACGGACTTTCTTGTATTATAGCTTACGATGGCTTACGTATTTTACACTTAGTACCTACGGTTCATAATTTCGTAAAAATCACTGAATTTGACCCAAAATATAAAAGTTGCCCATACCTAGCTTAAATACTTCAAAGAACCCTCGAAAAGACGGCTATCATTAAAAATGATGGTTATCATTAACCTTTAAAAAATTCATGTGTCCAGAGTTTAGATTCATCATCAAATCCCAGCAAACTTTAGATAAGACTATTCATTAAAAAACAACTTCATTTTCATGTACAAACCAAGAGCGACAACAGCTTTTCTCAATGGGCTGAATATAACAATAAGTAGCACCCACCGGTTCTCAAACGTTCGGCGAGCCGTTACTCAAACAGCAGTGTATCAAACAGTGGTCTAAAATTGGAAAGTAAAGGTACGCTGTACTCACGCCTACACGTGCGTGGGGGCCGGCGAAGCCACAATGACACGGGCTTGTAAGCTGATCGCGTGGTCATAAGCGGCACAATAGCGGAAGCGCATCGCTCTTTACTGGAGCTACCTACGTTTTAAAATAACTAACAGAGAATCACCGCATACATCATAATAAGATAAAAAGTATTTATTAGTAAATAATTAACTCGTCTGTTACATTAAAAGAGACCACCTTTCTTATATGTTACGTGTTAAGAAATAACCTTTACAAGTTAAAAGATAATTTATTTCCTTATAACGGCCCCTTTTCAATGAAAACTTTTTTCCGATAAGTGATATTAATTTAAAATATTTGCTTATACCACTGAGAACACTTACAATATACGAATTACTTACTATACTAGTATAAGGCCTTTCTCAGAAAAGGTTAGAAACGGCGTGTTTAATACCTGAAACAGATAAAAAAACAATTATAGAAAAATGTATATACGTCATTCAAAATGAAGTCATAAATCTCAAATTTAAAATCTTACATCCAAAAGCAAATGTAAGTAAGTTAACATCATAGATATTCATATATGATTGAAATAATATTCCTCCATTTGCTTCATATAATTCCATAATAACATGCCACAATTTATAACGAGACTTGTATACAAAACATTACCATTTAGATAATCATACTTCATACTTGCATCTTTCCGCTTTCGCCTTACAATAAGGTCATAGCCATAACCAATTTATTCATAAGGCATTATTTAAAATTATATGACACATTATTTAAAATATCTACCAATAAAATATAAAATTGTATATACTCCATTCGAGGCCGTTATATGTAGTTCGACACCATATGTGGAGAAGGTTTTTGCATATTCCTACAGTTTGTATGATTACGAACAGGTTTTGTATATCCCAAGATTTCAATAGAGATACTTAATAATGAATTTGAAATATCATAAATATGAAACACAAAAGAAACGTGTTTGTGTATCCAACTTAAAATCAATAGTTGAACAAAATAAAATAAATAAGAGATGGAATGAAATTGTAAAAGAGGTCACAGACGGTGAAGGTCGACGATAGTTTTAAGCAAATACTGGCGAAAATTTCATGTACACATTATATTTTTTTCTATATTTAATTATTTGATCTATACTATATATAGATAATTCCTTTTGAAAATAGATTTTTTTATGGTATGGAAACGAGCCTGCAGTCCACCTGATGGTAAGTGGCCACTGCCGCCCATGGACATCTGTAATAAACCCTAGGTAAGATCAAAGTCTCACCTAAGATTAGCCACAAATGCGTTACTAAACCTGAGGACTAAGATGGAATGCCTCGGAAAAGTATGTCTCCCTTACCACACTCTTCAGACCAGAACACAACAGCGCATAACACTGCAGTTATTAGGCAGAAATCGGTGTGGCGGTGGTGCCTCCGGAGTCGAACCACAAAGAGTACTACCAAGAGTAGTACCAGAAGTAATAGTACCACCTTCAATACTATAAATTCTCAACAGTTATCAAAGTCTGTGAGAAACAATGTATCATACTACAAAGCTCTAAAGGTGGTTTCTCATGAGGTTGCCCACAGATGCGTTATGTGATAAGTATATCGCCCTTTCCACACCCTTCAGACCAGTACACAGTAACACTATTAAATTAACACTGCTGTTATTAGATAGAAATAGATATGGCGTTGTTGTCTCCAGAGTCAAACCACTAAGGGTTCAATAGTCTTCAAACTTTTATGCTCGCATAACCCTTTGATATTATGATTTTTTCATGTGTCTTAGGTGTCATGAACCACACCAACATGAGTACACAAACAACCAGACCCAGAACAGAAATCTATATCCGTCATTGGAATATCTGAAATCCGCGATCGAATCCGGAACGCACTGCGTGTCAGACCGGCTTGATGACCGTTCCACAACGCTAATGTAGCGAATTTAATTAATAATGAAGTATAAGAAAAAATAATCCATAACAATTGAACGTAGTGTCTGTCGGTCCCATAAAACCATTTCAAACGTAGAAAACTTTTCCCTCAGGAGCCTAGTTTCGCCGTAAACGCTTCGAATATGTGTAGTGTACTTGGCAACTACGAGTATTTGTGCTGTTCAAACTTGTTCACAACTAACTGTAGGCATATAAACATGAAAACGTTACAAACATGAGAATAACCTGAGGTAAGTTCCTGGGACGTCACAGGGACTTTTTAACCGACTACCAAAAAGGAGGAGGTTCTCAATTTCGACTGTATTTTTTTTAGGTTTGATACATCGAAAGTTGTGGATATGACATTTATTTTGACCGATTTTGACATTTTTTTTTATTTGAAAGCTGGTGATTCCCGTTGGGTCCCATTTTAATTTGGTTCAGTTTTGACAAGGGCATGCATGAGAAAAACGTATAAGTCTTAAATTTGCATTAAATATGTGCGCGAAAAATGGACGAATAAGTCAGCTTCTACTGATCCGATTATCATGAAACTTGAAATGAATATTAGGTATCTAAGATGACATAATTTAATGAACTATGACCTTTTACTCCTCGATTCTGATGATGTAGGGGTACCGCTAGCCAAAACCATAGAAGTTAGCTATTTGGTGCTTACGAATATATAATAAGATCACTGAGCAGAGACATACTATGAAATATTTGACCTTCAACTCCTCAACGCCGATGATGCAGGGGTACTTCGAACCTAGACCATAGAATTAGGCTGCTAACGTATATGCAGTAAGATTACTATACAGTGATGTAAGATGAAAATGTTGACCTTCAACTCCTCCAACAACTTTTTTGTGGTATAGAAGTGGATTTCTATTTTTTGATGATTTTTTTCTATGTTATACAAGTGGTTCTTGCGTGATTGAGTAACAAACAGACACGCACCATTTCATTTTTATATATTAGTATAGATTTTTAAAGCTTATGTTATGTGGTAGAACCCTTTGATGTTCGATTTTAGAAGCACCATCACTCCTATTTCTGCCTAATAATAGCAGTGTTAAGCTGATGTATTTTGATCTCAAAAGTGTAAGGGACACATACTTATCCGAGGCGTTCCTACTCGCTCCTCAGGTGAAGCATCGCATCTGTGGCCAACCTCAGATAAGACTGATCTCATCAAGGGTACTTACTGATATCCATGGCCGGCTGGAGCTACTTACCATCAGATGAACCATCATGCTCGTTTGCTACTTCAATATATAAAAAATGGCCATACTTTAGTTGTTTGAATAATACTCTTGTACTCATATATTACGTCCACGATTATGCCTATATGCTCTCATGGCAATGACTAACATTAAAGGATATTGAATTAATCATATGCCACTTTCCAAAACATAACTTAGAACGTAACTATAACCCATGGACATCTGTAAGCAACTTCCTATAGAATAGAGGTTCTATCTGAACTCAATCACAGATGCGTTGCTACTCCCGAGGACTAAGATGGTCGCCTCATATATAAGTGAGCCTATGAAGTCCTTTACAAGGGTTCCAAAGATACGTAATATTTTCCACTTTGCTTGACAAGTCAAGTCGACGGTTACTTCCTTTACATATAACCAGACAGTAATGCGCCAATGATGACATATTTGAAACATGTTACATATTCAAAAATATACTACAAACTACATGATGATTACCAACGCAATTATGCGTCTGCGCCAGTGGTCACAATGGCGCGCGGGCGAGCCTACGCTGCGCTATGAATGAATTTGTCACACTGTGTTCCGCATTTTGACGGTTTATTAGCTCATTATTATCCCACTGATGGTCTTGAATTTATATTTTTCCCTAATTTAAAAAAGCTTAATCTAGGAATTTTCTCCAGTCTTCTAGTTTTGAGAAAACCCACATCACTTCCCACACCTTATAGGAAAATAATGAAGAACTGTCATTCTTTGAGTTCCATACCAAAAGGGTAAAAATGGGACCCTATTACTAAGACTTCGCTATCCGTCTGTCACCAGGTTGTATCTCATGAAACGTGATAGCAAAAAAAATTCACAGATGATGTATTTCTGTTGTCGCTAGAACAAAATAAATACTAATAAGTAGAAACTGAATAAAATAAATAAACAGAATAAAATAAATATATAAGATTCCATACAACAAACCTCATTAAAATCAACATTTTTTTATGCATTATGGTACGGTACCCTTCGTGCGCAAGTCCGAGTTGACCGGTTTTTCTATTTGAATTTGATGGTAAACATATATTTATATGTTTTTCTATATTATCGCTGTCACAATAGCATCACAATCAATGCTTCTATGTAGGTGTAATAATATCACCCATTGTCAAAACTAACAACTATTTATAGTATCATTAAAACTAATATCTATGTGAAAAATAACAGGCAAACTCTACCCATAGTGGGGTCAGACGTTATTAATGTATAATTCGACTTATAGTTATTAGCTGTACAAATCTGACGATATTTTATAACCAAGAAGATGAGACTACATACAACTTAGGAACAATTTAGACTTGAAAACTATAACGATATATATATATCATTACAGACATATTTTGACGACCCACGTGGTGGAGCGGTCACCATACCGGTCTGACACGCAGTGGGTCCCGGGTTCGATCCCCGGCCAGATAGACATCTGAATGATGAGTTTAGATTTCTGTTCTCGGTCTGGGTGTTTGTGTATTTGTCTTTGTGTGTCCATGGCATCCACGACACAGGAGAAAATCCTACTGTGGGGCTATGGGTGTAGAAAGCGTTATTCTTATTCTTATCATTGTAATGGTCTGTTTACTAGCTTTCATTTGATATCCATATTGACTTTATAATAAATTTTTATAATAAATAAATTTATGTCCATATAAATAACTTTATAATAAATAATTTTTTCAAAATTGTATATCCTATGACACACTGCAAACTGAGACAACTCCAAAGATTTGGGCTGTAACGTGTCCCAGAAGAAATCGACACACATACGTACATACGCTGGAAAAACATTACCCACCTTCTGACGCAACCGAGTAAATGTATTGTCAAATGTGTCCACGTGCAAGAATGGAAGCTATCACTAAGCAAAAAACTATTACAAAATTATTGATACACCATATTCATAAATCGATAATAATTAAATATAATTATTGTAACGTAACTCTGTAACCATTTCCGTAAAATCAATATATTATTCGCTCTCCTGACGCGCAAAACATCAGTTAAGATTCAGAAAACATTCTCTTACAGATAGTTCTCAAGGAAATCTCCCACCACCTCACAATACTCGAGTACTCGAGGGTACGTTTATTATGCACTGATAAATATTTATATGTTTATGATAATTCACAGTAGTAGTTTGTTCTATTCACACATTTCTTGTGAGACAATAGCTTACTATCAAGCTGCATGTTACGAGAACTTCCGCTTATTTTACGATCTAAGAAGTACCTATGTACCCTACATAGAAATTCATTATGCGAACAGAAATCTGACGCAGCAAATAGTAACTCGTATATGATTGAAAACTATCTCGCAATACTCGTGTTATTTATTTCTGCTTACAACCTGTCTATAAAAACACTATTTGCTGCTGTGTTAAGGTTTGAAGGGTGTGTTAAAGAAAACACTGTTAAATTTATATGAGGCGTTTTAAATCAGTCCTTAGGGGTAATTTTTGGCACACATTTGTGGCTGATCTCAGGTAAGACTAATCCAATATGGGGTTGATTACATATGTCAACGGACGAAAGTCGCCACATAACATCAGGTGGACTGCGTGCTCGCTAGGTGTATTTAAAAAGTCAAATAGGTACTATAGGCTAACAATACTGTCAGCTGTCAGTACCTAGGATATATAACATTTCTAGTTCAATTACCTATTCTATGATAAAATTTACTAATTCGCCTCCGTGTTGAAACAAAGGTCGTGGGTTCAAACCCCGACATTTATTATTACAACACACCATCTGTTCGTAGGTTGGCAGATTATGAATACTTAAACATAATATAAAGCCAATACAATTTAAATTGAAATATTGACTATTTTAACGATCCATAACTTGTATATTAATGTGAATCCATATATTAATACATAACGTAAAAATGTCTGATACTTGAGTTAGGTTGATACACTTTGAACAAAAAAGGTTTATACTCAGTTTAAGACATCAATTTACGAAGTTAAAAGGAGTAGTTTTTTTATTTCGAATATGGCTTGCTATGAGGCATGCTTTTCTGGATTTTCCATAGAGTTGAAAGCGTGCAAAGAGGATTGTGAGGATTTGACATAGTTAAAGTTCATATAGAGAAGGAGTCGTGAACTGACTGTATGTATTCTTGTTTACTTTTATCATTATTACTATGTAGTAAGAACTTGCAATTATACACTTTAACCCCTTTTTTTAATCAGCAAGGAAGTGTCCATTAATAACGTGAGAAGATTTTTGTAACCTTTAAACTCTCCCTACCCCAAGGTGAGATGTAGTGTGATTTGTCTCTAAAACGAAACGCATTCCAATAATTTAACACACTTTCGCCAGATACGAAACACAACAGCGCAAACGTAAGAAAATAGTAGCAACGGTTGCATTCGAGATCCACCCATATGTCCATATGGCCAATATGTCAACGTAATCGTAGCATATGAGAGACGCGGAAGGTAAGACGTCTCTTAGCTTGTTTGCTTTTGGTTGCTATAGGCTAAGTTTACTGGATACTGCACCTTAATTATCCTATTCGATTTTAAAGGCGCCGTCTTATTGCGATTCTGTAAAAACTGGCATTAGCATAAAGAGATAGAATCGAAGATATGTAAGTATTTTTTATAGTACTAAAATAGCAAACAAGCATTCAGCCTACCTGATGGTAAGTGGCCACTGCCGCCCATGGAAATCTGTAATCAACTCTAGGTAAGATCAGTCCCACCTAAGGTTGGCCACTGATGCACTGCTACTGTTTTCCTTTCTTCTTCAGACCAGAATACAACAGCGCATAATACATTAGGCAGAAATAGGTGTGGCGGTGGAGCGTCCGGAGTCGAACCACAAAGAGCTCTATCACATTTAAAATAAAGACGTGTACGAATAGTATTCCGCCGTGTGAACGACACTTCATACGTCAGTTTATGCTATTTGTTTGACAATTTCGGTGAGCATTCAAACAAAGTGTTTAACGATGTACGTTATTTTAAAGAAGAAATGTAACTATGCAATGCCACCTCGTGCCATTCTTTAAGAGTTGTCCTGAAAAAAGTGCAGTATAATGCCGTATTTCAAAACAAATCCCCCATTGTAAACCCAAACACATAGTAATCATTACAATTATGGTCATATAAAATATGACTCAGACTTACCGATTTAGAACATTAAAGGCTAAATGACAGCTTAAGCGAACATCACACAAAAACAACACTAGAACACAATGCAAAAGCTTTCATTATTATGACGCTTTAAGGGCTCATACGCACTGTACGCTTTTTAACTTAGCGTTTATTTAGAACACATTTATTTAGTTTCTTAAGTGCCACGATTAAAGTCATATTTATTTAATTTTGTTACTTTTTACTGTTAATTTATACATTTATGACAATTATAAGAAAGGAAGAAACTTTTATTTTCTTAATGAACATAAAAAATTAATAGCAGTAACCCTAAATATGAATATTTTAACTTTATCGAGGATTGTATTTTCAAATTACAATCTTCACATACATATGTACTCGTATAATATGACACTACTAGTCAATTTTATTTACATTGTAAAACTATAATTTCGTCTTTCCTGTATTTTACTTATTTCAAGGTTTAGAACCATTTGTGGTTCGTCTCCGAAGTGTCTGGAGGGAGCACCGCCAAATGTATTTCTACTTAATAACAGCAGTTTTAAGCACTTGCTTTCTGCTTTGACGGAAGACATATTTATTCGAGGCCATCGACCTTAGTGATCTAAGGTAAACACATCTAAGGCCAAGTTCAGGAAAGAAACTAATATTATCTGAGAGTGTACACTAATTCTATATAATAAACAGAAAACGCGCTGCGCGTAAACGTCCTAATCCGAGGGCCACGAAACTTTCGCTTCAAGCGTTAAAAATCAAAGCGTAGAGCACGTTGCAAGCATCGGCGCTTAGCGTTAAAAACAAATGGGACCGAACGAATAAATCTATAAAATTTTACCGCAGTTTGTATAGAAATTTGTATAGAAAAAATACTCAATGTAGACATTTTCATCGCCAAGCGAATGTTTCGTGACCCAACAGTGACGCGAGGGCCTTTGCCGGACTCTATAAAGGTCGGAAGGTGATAGAACTTGTGGTTCGACTCCGGAAGCACCACCGCCACATCTATTTCTCTCTAATAAAAACAGTGCTATGCACTGTTGTGTTCTGGTCTGAAGGGTGTGGTATGGGAGACATACTTTTCCGAGGCATTCCGTCTTAGTCCTCAGGGCTAGCAACGCATCTGTGGCTAACCTTAGGTGAGACTTTCATCTTATCGAGGGTTGATTACAGATATCCGTGGGCGGCAGTAGCCACTTACCATCAGATGGGCTGCATGGTCGTTTGCTAGTTCGATACTATAAAAAAGAAAAAATCAATTGCTTTCAGCGTTATTCTCTTGGCGTTTCACGAGGTAGCGTAGAACTTTTAAACAAATATTTACGTCCACAATAATCTTATAAGGCCACAAAACGCTGCAAATTGCAGCAAAAGCTTAAATTCGCTTTACACTGACGCTGAGGATAATGTTTAGTAGCCCTAATAAAGCTTATAGACATAACTGTGCAAACCCTGTATTTTATAGTTGCTTCACGCAGTGGGCGTTGACATGACACTCATGACGAAACGCTTCGACGTATGACATTATCATCTGTAATCACTTGTTAATTAGAAAGGTGGGCTTATCTGCTCGCAACCTCGGACGTTGTTTGAAGAAATTGTGATGAAAGATAACATAGCGGTTTTGTTGACATTTGAACACAAGTGGACAAAATTTTATATGTGCTATGAAAAAATTACAGTTTGACTTAAACACAACACAATCTTTATTCGTAAATGTTCCTATATTCTTATACATTAATATTTACGTATATAATAGTAGATATACATAGTAGCTAACTTAAAGAAGAACATACATAAAAATAATTATTATTAGATACTAACAGTGACCTTCGGTTTCATCTGCGTTTAAACAAATGTAACATACGAGTAACTTTAAATCTGATAGAGTTGACGGATTTTAATGATATAAATAATAAATGATACCTGAAGATAGGCACTAAATTTTATATGTATAAACCATGTATGTACATTAACGTCCCTGTAGTTCCGGGATTAGAATAGGGCTACGGTATCCCCTGCCTGTCGTAAGAGGCGACTAAAAGGGGCTTCCGGGGTTGCGGGCGGCAAGAGTGGGAGCTCGAACCGTCCAGCCAGGCAACCCCGGGAAGGACGACGGTATGTGTGGTCGCATACTGTCGTAGAAACCAGACGGTGCGGTGAGCCCAGTCACTCACCTGGGTGGAGCCCGACGGGGCAACGCGCTCAGAGGACTCCGGTTGCGTTCCTTTGGAGATCCCGGAGTCCTCTTCGCAGCGCCGAGGACGGCCACC
>MOOZ01000059.1:328620-357092 GCA_002930495.1 Cecropterus lyciades | reverse complement strand
AAAAAAAAAAAAAAAAAAAAAAAAAACAAATTAAACGTGATGTTATAGCCTATAGCTTTCTCAATTGAAGGAATGTTCAACACAAAAATATTTTTTCAGTGCGAACCAGTAGTTCCTGAGATTAGCGCTTTCAACCAAATAAAATTTTCCCCCATTAAAAGGCACGATTTTTAAAAATTATATGACCAATGTCATGTTGCAAACTTAGACGATTCTAATGATATATCACAATCCGTCAGGCTGTTTGGGCTCTAGCCAAAAAAATTAACATACGCTCGAAAATCATTACCCTCCTTCTGACGCAGCCAGGTAAAAACGTATGTATGTGTATGTAAATGTATGTGTTCGAGGCCACGAAATTTCGTTGCTAATTGTAGCGAACCTTGAAATTCGCTCAATGCTGACTCTTGCAGTACCAAAGAACTGCTTCGTGACTCTCGTGGAAGGCAGAAGGAACAATTGCCACCCCGATCAAATCAAAAAGGATCCAACATTTTAATAAATTAAAATTACATTAATATTATTAGAACAAAGTAATAAATTAATTACATTAATATTATTTGAACAAAGTAATAAATTATGAGAACAAGTTCAAATACTACTAATTACCTAAACAACTCGTCCTTAATCCGTACTCCTTAACCTTGTAGTCCACCGCCATATAAAACGGTACCAACCCGGGATTAGCTGACCGAACCATTACCTGTGGGAATCTGTCACAGGCAGACATAATTCTCCTCTGACCGCCTGATTGATCTGACCTCAGCACCATTCATTATCCAATAATCCCTAGATTCTTCTATGGAAACTTAAATTTAATAACAGACCTTAGGTACATCTAAATAAGGTTAGATTTAACTAGCAAGACCACTTTGGCAGACCCCTGATTCCATGATTTTGGTAAGAGCGCGCTAACTCATGGGTACAATAAGTTATGGTGTTAAGGAGTACGAAGAGGATTTAAATCTGTATAAATAGGTTCATTTCTAACCGTATTAACTTTAGAAACGTTAGCCAAAATTTAAACTAGGTTTCTGGAATATTTTTAAATTTATGAAGTTTTTCTTCGTTTTATTCCGTGCTGAGATGCAAAATCCTTTGTAAAGTCTAAGCTTCAGCTCCTTAAGGTGATTCAAGAAAAGTAGAGCGTTAATGTCTAGAAAAGTAGATTTATGATTTTTCTTAGGAAATGTGTTACTTCTTAGAATGTTGTTATAAATAGCTAATGCTTGTATATTAAAAGAACGCCTCTATTGTTATTACAAAATTTAAAGTCTACTATGCATTATGAATGTAATAATTTCATTTTTTAAATATAATAAAAAAGTAACAATTTATTATAAGTTTTAAATTTAGTTTATTTAAAGTTTAACCTATTTTTATGACATTTACATGATACTAGCTGACCCGGCAAACGTTGTTTTACCATAAAAATGATTAAATTACTAAAATAGCTATTATAATATAGGGGTTGGTGACAAAAGGGTAAAAATTTTGAGTTGTATGTAGTTTTAATGCCATATTATAGAAAAATAAAAACAAAAAAAAATGACCAAAAATAAAAAAAAAATGTTAAGGGTGAACAACCCTCAACATTAGGGGTATGAATCACTTAGGGGTATGAAAAAAGATAGTAGCCGATTCTCAGACCTACTGAATATGTATATAAAATTTGGTAAAAATCGGTAAAGCGGTTTCGGAGGAGTAAGGTAACTAACATTGTGACACGAGAACTTTATATATGAGATAATATGATGTGTTAAGCTTTTTTTATATTAATTATACCTACTTTCTATTTTCATACTTACCTTTATATAGTTTATATCCTAACTGAAACCAATCCGAGTGACGACTCTATCCCAGCAATAGAATAGAGATAGGTTGAGGTCAATTATACTTTACATTGGTCAAAAGATTTAATTAAATATAAAACTATAAACAAACGACTAAACGATTCAAAAACTAAACACCTTTAATCTAATTCCTGATTTTAAACTAGTCAAACATCTTAATTAAAATCGCTTGTTATGTCCCCACTATCTTATGGTCGATCTCCGTAACGTGGATAGGTGGTGTGCATACTAAACACAGAGATAATTAGAATATCAAATACTTAGTTTAAATTCTTTACATGTACACAGTTTAACCCAAATACCACAACGCCGAGACTAATTTACACATATTAATTGTATTTGCATTTAGTGTTTGTGTAGGCGACCATGATGTAGCAAAGTTCAATCCAACTCATACGTACTATACTCTGATCTATAATTTTAGGATTATCTATTGGTTTATAACTTCGGGATTAATTATTGGTATTGGCTTAATTATTGGTTTTGATTAATCATGGGATTATTATTACCTAACTTTCGCCTCTCTTGTTGGAATAACTAATGCTCTGTCACGCATGATTTTGTATAAATCTATATAATAATTGACGAAGGATATATATATATATATATTATTGGTGATGGGAGGGGGGTACTTCTAAAGGTACACCGAAGCCTTGGGAGAGACTCCGGGTTATGTAGGAATTTTACCCACTAAAACCCCCTCAGTGGCCTTTCTCAGCACTTGACTCTGGAATTTCCAGTGGATCTCACCGGTGCCCCCTAGCACAGCGCACGTCACAAGCTCATCTCTTAGGGGACGTGTAACTGTCCCCCTGCACCGTCCGGTGTCTACGACGAAATGCAGCCACACATGCCGCCGTCCTTTTCGGGGTTGCTGGCTGAGCGGTTCGACTCTTACCGCCCGCAACCTCAGAAGCCCCCATCTAGTCGCCTTTTACGACAGGCAGGGGATACCGTATACGTATTCTACGGCTCCCAGCTACAGCCTAGTTAAATGTTTATGATATCCATGAGCTCTACATCCCAAAGCATGCCCGTAAATGTAAATGCATTGCAATGTATAATCAAAAACGTAAAAAATGATTGTTTTTAAATAACGTATCCATCTATAGGGTCCTGATTATAAAAAACTCTTTTGATCTATTTTCAATAAAATAAAGCAATTTTCTTACAAACAAACAAACAGTTGTATCTTTCCAAATGCTCCACACATTTTTAATCAAATCCTAAGTGCGTGACACAAGATTTATTTACTAAACATTAATTGGCAATCAAATTTATCTTTCGCATTCACATAAATAGATACCTGTATGTACATACATTAAAATAGTCGTATATAAAATTAATGGCATGTTAGTGAATAAAGCGTTATCAACAAAGTAGAAACCAATTAGGAATTGTTATTTTATAGCCGTGTTTGTTTAAATGTAGCCGCTGTTTCGCTATTTGCAACCGATAACAAAATTAATTAACTTTTTTTAATTAGCTATAGATTTTTTGCTATCATGCTTGGGAATTAAATTCACAGCCTACTTGAAAATCTTTATTTAAACAATTAAGATTTAATTTTTAAAATACGCAATAAATATTTTACCATTTAAGAGCGTAGGTAATATTACCTGAATCATCTTTTTGTATATAAATCACCTGTACATTACTTATATCCGGAATTTTTGTAAGCGTATAATTTCGGCTTAAAATGCAAAGTACTGGAGCTAGCTTTAAATGTAAAAACAAAATGGTATATAAAAAACAATAACATATATATGTGGATGAAATGATCAGACTCTTCTTCGACGATTCTTTTTCAAAGATTGGAACTATAGTCTAGACCTTTTTTTTGTAGGAGGACAAAGTCTACACGCACCCAATAGTTATAATTTAAAAATATATTAACTAATATACTTGCTAATATTTTTTTCTTTTAATTTCGTCAATCATTTAATAGTAAATCATAGACGCCCTTCCATTGCAAAAACTACTTTACGCTAGAAAAGGTGTGACGGTGATACCAGTCGAACCATATCTTTCAAATATATAAAATAGAAAATCATTTTTACTTATCACTTACTTCGCGCGTATAAATTACTCATACGTAATTAAAACTAAACTAGTTGTGCAAGATTCACTGATATCAGTTTCAAAATGTTTCTCCATGTTAGTAAGATGATGGATGGCGCTGAGACCGGGTCGCCCACGTCCCGCCGACCACAATTAGTACGTAAAGCCCCCGCTTCAAGGTATTTAGGTTAGCCGATGCATTCGTAAAATACAATGTATTTACGAAGTACCGGAACTAATGTTAAGCTAACTGGCTCAAGGATAAGGATAAATGTTTTGACAAAATCTCGTTAATGATCTTCAGACCTTATAATAATTTGATATTTTAACGCTTTCTGCAGTCATAGCCGCACAGTAGGATATTTTTCCGGTGTCATGGGTGCCATGGACACACACAAAAACGAATACACAAACAATCAGACCCAGAACGGGAATCTACATTCATAATCTTGTTATCTGTCAGGCTGGGAATCGAACACTGGACCCACTTCGTGACAGACAGGTATGACGACTACTCCGCCACGCCTTATAGATACTTAGGAAGTTGAACTTAACTTTTATCGGTAAATGTAACGATCACCGGTAAATTTAACGATCGGTACCGTTAGTTAGTTAATCCTACTCTCGGACAAATCAGAAAATACTAAAAATAACAGGGATTTGCTACAGTACCCCACACTAACCTATTGAGACTTGGTTGACTCTACTCACCTTAGAGAACTTTTGTTTAAAGCACTCTCAGGCGTATAAGTTTGCCGACGTTATTTTCCTTCATCGTTTGAACAAGTGATAACTTTGAATATTAGAGATACACTATAATATTATAGTATAATATTATATGTAGCTACCACTAATGAGCATTTGAAATCGATTCCAAATAGTTAAAGGGTGCTAATATCGACAAGTCTGGCTTCAACTGAGATATTATCGTATTATTAAGTCGATCATGGAATATGTTCTGTGTCTCGGTATTAACTTGGAACGGTTTTTATACATATAACTTAACTTTAGAATATATAATTTAACGTTATTTATTTTTCTAAAAGTTTTATACCTTTATTATAAGGAAAAGCGGTAATGTCAATGGAAGAAACGAAGTTAAAACGTGGAGTGATCAAAAATATGAACGAATGCCTCTAAAAAGTACGTCTCCCTTAACACACCAGACCAGAACACAATATCGTATCACACTGCTGTTATTAGGCAGAAATAGGCGTGGTGGTGGTGCTTCCGGAGTCGAACCACAGAGTTCTACCACCTCAATAATTGTCAAAGAGAAACGTATTTTCCAAACAATCCTCATTTTTTAGGCAAATGTAAGACAAAATACTGCTAACTTTTATTACCATGTAAAAACAAATTGTGTAAATAAAGAAATATATTATACAAACAAAAAAGACACATCCGCTGTGTTTCTTTCCGGGTCTTCTCAGTTTCTGTCGTGTTCTGAACCGGTGGTAGTGTAAAAAGAAATTGTGACTGACAATTTAAGAGGGAGAAGACCTATACTAAATAAAGACATTTCATTCAGCAGTCTACCGCGTCAGCCAAATATGATCTGGTAAATAGGTAGCTGTTATGATAAAAAACAAAATATCTAAAAATACACAGAAAGGCAAAATATGCGTTGCGAATTTATTTTCACTAACTGGAATGGAAATAAAATAAAGGATTTTTCGTTACAATCCAATAACGAGGCGATCGGATTCGGTTATTGAAACCACTAGAAATCCGTGAAGAATAACCATTGTCAATGCTTAACAAACTTGCTATTTATTTAAAAGCTTTCGTTATTTTAATAATAACTTTGAAGTGTCTTTTCGTTTATTATTAATATGAAATAGTTACAACTCAATTGATTGATTACTCAACAAGGCTTAAAGATTACTAGACTAGCTTTAGCTCACTGCTCCACCTGCTTGGACCTAGTAAATGTACCCCATGTGTCAATCCAGGTTATAAGCTATTTTTACTCTAAATTTCTCAAAAACTTTTGCGTTTATAATATTACAAATATGAAGTGATATTAAATGGAGATGGAAACTTTATGAGAGAAGCTAAGTTAGGTAACAAAAATTGAAGGTGCTAAGAAACAAGTTACAAAAAAATTGAAAATGGTACCTCGTTACTGACTTCGAAGGCACTACCGTTAAATCTATTTCTGCCTTATAACAGTATTGAGCGCTACGGGATTTTAGCTTCAAGGGTGTACTAATGCAGTCACACTTTTCCGAAGCGTTCTTAGTCGTCAGGGGGAGCAACGCCTCTGTGATCAACCTCTTGGGATTCTAATCTTATCTGTAGTTGATTACAGATTTCTCATTATGTAAAGTATGCTAAATAGTATAAATAAATTTTCTTTATGTAAGTTAACGCTCCATTTACTCAAAACATATCAAAATACGAAAAATAAATATCTGCGAAAAAAATTAATAGCGCAAAATATTTCCATATCAGCGAAAAGTCGACGGCCATATGAAAATGTGAAATATGCATTTCGTACTTCACGAAACCGCCGCGAGCCCGCAAGCACGTTCCGGGGAAATTAATTGAATGAAAAGCGACCCAACGCCGCATAGTGGAGCATCAATATAATCATTATATAAATGGGCTGAAGCAAAACAGTTAGTATTTTTCCTTGTTCGCCAAAGGATTCTTCTTCGTTGACGAAGGTATTGGCGAGCTTAGGGCTAAATATTTTTTATGATAGCAATATGGTTATGAAATCTGATAAAAAGATCATTACAACAATATAATCATCGTCAAAACTGTGAGTTAAAAGTTAATACATATTATGTATTAACTTTTAACTCACAGTTTTGACGCAAAGTCCTTAAAAGCTTTAAACACGAGTAAAATAGATAGTTTTAAAAACAGTAAATAGCGACTTAAAACTAATTAACTTAAAAGGGGAAAACTTATACTACGATAATTAATAATCTTATATATAAAATTCTCGTGTCACAATGTTAGTTCTTACTCCTCCGAAACGGCTTTACCGATTTTTACCAAATTTTATATACATATTCAGTAGGTCTGAGAATCGGCTACTATCTATTTTTCATACCCCTAAGTTGTAAGGGTTATTCGACCTTAAAATTTCTATAATGTGGCATTAAAAATACATACAACCCTAAATTTTTACCCTTTTATCACCAACCCCTATTTTTAATAGCCATTTTAGTAATTTAATCATTTATATGGCAAAACCACGTTTGCTGGGTCAGCTAGTATTAAATATAAATAATAAGCTGCTGCAACAAACGAGCATAACGGAAAAACTCTTACTAAGTTTGTCACATTTAATTATTGTGATACTTATTAACACTACTAATTAATCTTGCATTGCGTCGTGTACAATTTATTCACTTAAAACTTTACAAATACGGTTAATTACTTCCATGGAATGGTTTTAAAATGCTTCGGGTAGGCTTATGTATATTATTAGTGACAGCGGTACGAGCAGGTAGGTCCCAACGAAATGCCATCCGTCCCTGAAAAGTATTGAGATCCTTAATCTCCTCCTACCATATCAATGGGTAGAGTGTATGGAACTATTCATTGACACACAGCGATCCCATAATATGTTTTTTATAGATATATCTTAACTCATCAGTTAATCTGCCTACGCTCCGTGCGTAGGCTTCAGTGACCAAAGCCTTCATTGACAACTTTCTCGTGTATGGTAATATGGCATGGGAAATAGGTATCACCGGATGTAAATTTTGAATATCATTTTATTTTTGATTGTTTTAAAACAGATGGTCCGTTTAGTTTTATGACGCTTACTTTATAAAAAAATACTCGGTTTTAACTTGATGGCCAGTTTGGATAAATTAATGCCTGCTCTAGATTTGCAGGTTGAGTTTTGTTTTTTAACAAAAGTAGCAAACGACCAAACATTTCAGCTTATTTCCAGTGTCCTCCTCCTCGTGCATTTGTTCTTCATGACATCCATCAAACCAGAACAAGACAATAGTTAACACGATTATAAGTTCAACATAGGTTTAACAGTAATGCCTCCAAAGTTAAACCACGAAGGGTTCTACCTTCAAGTATGCGTATGTATGCGTGTGAAGCCTTACGCAATAAAAAAATCTATAGCATTAACATAGGGGCAAGCGTTTTAAAACTATTAACATCGTTAAAACATTCAAACAAAAAACCCGACTGCTTCAAAGTCATTTTTTGTGTATAATGATGTATGTTTAATTTAACGCTTATATGAGTTGATATTATATGAGTTTTGCCAAAAAAGACTAGTAAAAGTATTATAATGTATATATTTTTAGATTGGTCTATTTACTATCTTGCATTTAATACCCATATTGTCGTAATAGTAAAAAAGTCATCCCTCCTCCCCCCTTTTTGCGCTATTTCCAAGCGCCATTTTTTAAAATTATATAGCCTATGTCACTTTCCAAACTGAAACAATTCTAACGATATGTCAAACGTCACAATCGAAATGCACATAAGTACGTACATACAAACAAAAATACATACATACGCTCGAAAAACATTACCCTCCTTCTGACACAGTCGGTTAATAAGCATTTTTCATTGATTATAATATTTTATCTAATTTTCCGTTATATGTAACATTTATATTTTTGGTATATCTCGCTAGTTGTGTCAAATTCTTGCTGAGAATAATTTTACTTCTATTTCAGAACAAAAAATATTTAATTTAAATTTTCTCGTAACACACAATTTTTTTTTTCAAAATTACTTATTTTTGTTTATCCGTGCAACGTTGCATTATATGTCAAATAATTTGTAATACATCGGTCCATTAGCTAACCATTAAAACATCCAGCCAAAAGATACAAAGAGGCTTCACATCACTAATGATTTTAGAACTAAGATTTATGTTAATGCAATTATCTCTCCCTCGTTTCACATTCTAAACATTTAGATTCGATGGGAATGTGATTAAAAATCTACGCCATCGACTAATGTACTTTTTGGCACGGACGAACTCTATCTAATCTATCAAATCTAGTTCAGTCTACTAATGGAAACTACGATGGTATATTCTGATGAATATTGATAATGAATACCTAAACGAGAATCGGGTATATTCCTTTTATTTCTGACAAAAAATAATATCTGGTTTCATAGATTTTTAGGGTTCCGTATCCAAAGAGAAAAAACTAAGTCTCTGCTATCTGTTCATCAATCACAGGACGCATCTTATATATACAATACAGGTATAATAGATAGACAGGTATTTTTTTGCATGGAATTAAAATTTACATAAAGACGTCGTTATATGACAAAAATCGGTATTGCAATGGCGGCACCATGGAAGCTTTTTCGTCTATAAATACTATAGTTACAAGTTTCACTCTCCTTCTTTAATTATATTATTTAACTTAAAATTCTGCCATAGCCGTAAACTACGTAATTAAATTATTTGAGCAAATTATTAATAATCGTATAATAACGCGTTTGCGTTATTATTTTTGATTACATACGTTTTTATTTCTTTGATCTTTCTTTCCTATTAAATGTGAATAGACCTAATTGCCACACTACAATACTGATATATAAACTTTATAATATATAATTTTTTTGTATTCGAGGGTAACCTTCAAAAGGTACCTGACGTCGTGAGAGCGACGCCAGGTTATATGGGATTTTTACCGCACTAAAACCGGCCCGGAGGCCGTCCTTGACGCTGCGAAAAGGACTCCGGGATCTCCAAAGCAACCGGAGTCCTCTGAGCGCGTTGCCCCATCGGGCTCCACCCAGATAAGCGGCTGGGCCCACCGCACCGTCTGGTCATTACGGCGGTATACGACACATACTGCCGTCCTTCCCGGGGTCGTCTGGCTGGACGGTCGAGCTCCCACTCTTGCCGCCCGCAACCCCGAAAGCCCCTTTTAGTCGCCTCATACGACAGGCATATGCCTGTCGTATGAGGCGACTAAAAGGGGATATCCTAATTCTAATCCTAATTCTAAAAGGGGATATCCTAATTCTAATCCTGTTATTACAGGGACGATAAAAACCATACCTAAGCACTATTTTAGTGTTACAAATGAACAATCTCAGCAGTATAGTATCGTTGGACCAAGTTAGCACACTAGATTCCAAACTTGTCATTAGTATTATGAGTTTGGTATATGAGTATTATAAGTTGGGAACTTCCTTGTTCGCTAGTTAATTGTTTACTATTATATACTAATATAATAAAGGTAAAATATTATCTGTTTCAACAAGCTAATCTCTGGAATTATCAGTCAAATTTGAGAAAATAAATTGGACATTAGAGGCCATCTATTTTGAAAATCAGTACTCTCAATCTTAAGACCCAAGTTGCCCACCCTGTTATACATATATACGTATAAAACCAAAAAATATTTATAAATCCCATGTTTATTCTGTTTATGATATTAACTAATAATATACCTACCAATTTACTACATAATAATAGGTATACCAATCTGTGGTGATCATTGTGGTGTTCGAAGAAGTACACAAAATTTGCATTGGATCGCATTGGAAAAGGCATAAATCCCGCATAGCAAAATTGAGCATCATTTAAACACAAGTAGTATCGAAAGCAAAACCTATGCGCTAAGTTAGTATTACAAATGAACAATCTCAGCACTGTATCATCGTTGGAGCAAGTTAGCCCACTAGATTCTGAACTTGCCATGAGTATTATGAGTTTAGTATACGGGTATTATAAGTTGGGAACTTCCTTGTTCGCTTGTTAACTGTTTACTGCTCTGTACTAATTTTATTAAGCTGAAGATATTATTTGTATTAATGTTAAAATTTCTAGAATAACCAATTAAATTTGGGAAAGTATTTTTTAAACATTATAGACCAGTATTTTAATTTTAATGTATAATTCATATTAAATATATCCGGTGATTCAGCTTGACCACTTGTTATATATATGTTAAAAATGTATATACTTACATAAATTTAATTTTTATTCTCATTTTACGATACTAAAGTGATTTAAACATGTTAATACATACATTCATCGTATCATAAAGATGAGTGTCATATAAACACAAGTATCAAAACCAAGCCTATGCACTCAGTTACTGTTACAAATGAACAATCTGAGCACTATATCATCGTTGGAGCAAGTTAGCCCACTAGGCTCCGAACTTGCCATGATTATTATAGATTTAGTATATGGGTATTATAAGTTGGGAACTTCTCTGTTCGCTAGTTAACTGTTTACGGCTCTATACTTATATTATAAAGCTGAAAATATTGTTTGCTTAAACGCACTAATTTCTAGTAATTGGCAATTAAAATTGAATTTTTTGAAAATTGGTACTCTCGATCTTGAAATCCAAGTTAACTGTTTTACATATACGTAGAAAGCCAAAAAATTACTAAAAGGCTCATTTTTATTCTCAATTTATGATACTTACTAATAATATACCAATTTTCTCATGATAATAGGTATACCGATTTGTAAAAATGTATCATTGTGGTGTTCTAAGAATTATGCAAAATTTTTATTAAATCGCATTGGAAATTAAAGACATAAACGCCGCATTGCAAATTTGGGCTTCATATAAACACAATTCACGAATGAATAATCTCGGCAAAATTTATAGGGACCATCATCGTCAACCCATTATTGTTTTCAAAATGAAAGAGTTTTTGGCCATAGTCCACCGCGCTGGCGAAGTGCGGATTGATAGACTTCACACACCGATGAGATCTCTTTTTTTAGAGAACTCTCAGGTGTGCAGGTTTCCTCGCGATATTTTCCTCCGTAAAGCAGTGATAATTAATTTCTAATGCGCACATAATTTTAGAAAAATCAGTGGTGTGTGAGATTTGAACCTCGGACCCTCGATTGCGAAGCTGAGTTTCAACCAATAGGCTATCACTGCTGCTATATAGAGAGCATTAATAGCTGCGTTAGCAATTTTGTATGTAGGTGTGACGTATAATCAACTTCACATGGAATAGAAGTTCTCCATAAAGCTCATCAGAGATGCGGTGCCACTAGTGACGACTGAGATGATCGCCTCATATTTTTAACACAGTCGACATCTACACCCTTTCAACGTAACACGTAAACTTAGCAATTACTGGGCATCAACCAGCTAATAAAAACGCGATTAGCTTGGGGCAGGTAATTGGAAATGAAACCAAAAGGTGGTAGAACTCTCTGTTCGACTCCGGAAGAACCACTGCCACACCTTTTTTCTACCTAATAATAGCAAATTATGCGCTGCTGTGTCAACAGCCTAAATCCACTAGGTTCCGAACTTGTCATGAGTATTATGAGTTATGGGTATTATAAGTTGGAAACTTCTTTGTTCGCTAGTTAACAGTTTAGTGTTCAATAGTTTCTTCGGGATTATAGTTTAACATGTACATTTATGTTTCATTGCTATATTCCAATTTAAGATAATATCTACAGTCCGTTTAGTTCCGTGAATAGAACAGATTCGGTATCCCTTGCTGTCGTAAAAGGCGACTAAGAGGGGCCTCCGGGATTGCGGGCGACAAGAGTGAAAGCTCGAACCGTCCAGCCAAGCGACTCCAAGAAGGACGAATACCATTGTCCAGATTAGTCCAAAACCAGACGGTGCGATGAGCCCAGCCTCTCACCTGGGTGGAGCCCCATAGGGCAATGCGCATAGAAGATTCGGCTTGCGTTCCGTTAGAGACCCCGGAATCCTCCTCGCAATGCCGAGGACAGTCCCGCGGCGCCGAGTACCTTTAGAAGGTTTCCCCCTCGAAAAAAAAGTAAAGAGACTTCGTTGTTTTACTCCTAACAACATGTTATGATACCCTTTAGTGCCAATGAGTTCAGGTTGGGAGGACGTGGTACCGAAGATACTCTTATACAAGGCGTCTCTACTTTGTCCTTAGTTAGCAATCGTCTATATCCGATCTCAGATAGCACTGTAATCCTATATGAGATTGAATAGAAGATCAGACTTTATATCCACTTTATTCTTAATTTAAAAGTTATATGAGAAACATTTTATTTTATCGCCCATGTGCTCTACATCGACTACAACTACATTATCTAGAGTGTTGTAGTTTTTAAAGCGATCAGTGCTCAATAAATCTTGAAAACTTTCGGCAGCCTTATTGGCCGTTTGTTTATCTTATCGTTACATCTAAAACTCGAGAATTTGCTCTAGATTCGATTAAAATGCTGCTAAAATAATACAACGTAGATTCATGTAGATGGGTAAAGTATAAGAAACTATATGAAGTATTTTTATTGAGTTTCCATGAATTTCAGTATCATCCTAAATGTATGACTTACAGGACTTATTTTTAGATTTTTCTAGTTTTTTTTATAGGTCGTAGATCCCTTTTTAGATCCATTCCAGATGCAACTGAGACATCTATTTGTACCGCTTTTCTTATTACGGATGAAAGATGAGGTACGGAAGATATAGTTATCCGAGTTACAAATAAGTCTTCAGCGGTATCTTTGAACAAACTTGCTAAGTCTTATCTGGGATATCTAATCTATCAATTAACATGCTGTGTTTTAGACTTAAGAGTGTGGTAAGGGAAATATACGAGGCTTTCCAACTTAGTCCTTAGGGGTAGCAATGCATCTGTTACTAACCTCAGGTAAGACGCTGCTAATATTATCTACAGTTGATTACAGATTTTCATAGGTGGCAGAAGCTGTCTACTAACCATCCGGTGGACCACATGCTCATATGCTGCTTCCAAATTATTATAAAAAATAGTTATGCATGCACGTGCAGTCCACCCATCCAGTGTTCAGTACCTCCCATGGACATCCGTAACCAACTTCGTGTAGAACACAGGTTCTATCTCAAGTCACATGCGTTTCTCCTCCCGAAGACGAAGGTGGCCTCATAAAAAAATGAGGCAACTAGACCCTACCACAGAAACACAAAAAATCACACTAGAAATGAGCAATGCGGCACCTGGTAACTTATTACCTCCACGGTCCTAAATCCAGAATTAGCCACGCATTATGTAAAGTTAATTAACGATGCGTTTATCCGCAAAAGCTTTTAAGCGTGACCATTATTCGATGACACCGTAAGCACACGCATGTTTCCAGTTCTAAATAACGGATATTAACAATAGCTGTTAACGTTACGGATAATAACGTTACGTTATTAACAGCTGTTATCGCGTCGAGCTGCATCCAATCAACTGCGGTCCCGGAGGGTTAAAAATGTTGATAATGCTTCTTGTGGACAATATTGGATAATTCTAGCATATTTTGTACTAGTAATGGCATGGTACCGCCAGAGGCGTAATTATAGGATACTCTTTCTCCTTGACTCCTTCTTAAATTATAATAATTATAAAAAAAAATATTTGAAAGATTACTTACGATACCGGTTCTTGACATGGTTCTGTATATTCATTGTTCGTCGATATAAAAATCCAACAAATGCTTGAAAAAGATGTCGTCACATGGGGCAACCCTCTCAGCAGATTTTTTTTTAGGGAGGTATAGGTGTGGCAGTAATACCTACGGAGTTGTACCACAAGGGTATGCATGAACCCACTCTACACCACCCAGTGGTGTAGAGTGGGTTCATGCCGCACAAGACTGAAATAGAATTCGCCACCCACCCAATTAGCAAGTTTAGTCGCGTAAATAGTCTTTGTCCTATACCTACAATTTGATAACAAAATATAAAAAGGTCGCCAAATCTCAATATTCTGCCGCCCCTAAATGAGCCGGGGACGGAAGTTGACTTTCGAGGTGTTTTGTGCAAAAAAATAATACAGAAATCACACCGAAGTAGCGAAAGAAAATTTTTGCTAACAAATCGCTTGAATCATAAACGCTAAGGCGTTAAGAGCTTGTCTATTATACATTTTGTATCCGCCAATAGTTTTGCATGACAAAGCCGTAATGAGCTCGCGAAGATCAGATAATAAATGTGTCATTCAGTACGGTGTCACAATAGAATCGATACGATCGAATCAATATTCAACACTGGAATAACAATACAGAGTATTAGCTTACATGTTAAAAGATGCGTTTTTATCTTGATTATACTATTTACGGTTTTCTGTCACCGGAGCGATGATTATCTATAAATTGCGCAAAGTTTTCTACGGTGGTTACCGATAGAAAATTGTCTCCGGTTTACTGTTGGGCACGTGTCTCGCTGTCCAATGATCTAAGTCTCTCTAAATTCGAGAGGTATTTAGGTACATCGCGCTGGCCAAGTACGTATTAGTAGACTTCACACATTATTGAGAACTTATTAACCACTCTTAGGCGTGTAGTTACTTAAGAAATAATAGTTCCTTACGATTTTTAATTTGCCTTTTAAACGAGTGATAATTTATTTCTAAAGCGTATGTAATTTCTAATTATTCAAAGGTGCCTAAGATTTAAATTTCAGACACTCAACTAAAATGCCGAGTTAGACCATGACTTACCATAACCATTCGGTAATCCTTACCAGAGGTTTATGACCACTTTTAAAACATGCAATACGAGTTGGCGAGCTTGATAAGTATGTTCTAAATCTCCTCTAGTTATAGAGAGAAACTGGTGCCATGTGCATTTAGTACAAGTTTTTTGCGTTTCCTCGAAACAATCGTTCTTTACGTTTTCACCCACACATTGCAATTTACATTGCACGTTTACGTTTTCGTAAACAATGATCCGTAGGCAATGGCTATCTCCTATGGCTTAGGCTTGCAGTACCAAATGATTAACTCTTTTGGCTTAAGATCTCAGTACCCTGCATCATAAGGGTTAAAGAGATGAACGATATTTTTTTTAATTGTATATCTCTGCTTAGTAATAATTATATTTATTACTATTTAAATTTAAAATACCTCACAGAAAGGTACAATTTCTTCTGGTTTCTTTAATGGTTAGCATTAAAAAGTTCTACCTTCCTTCATCAGCTTAGCGTCATGAGATGATGACGATTCTATGCAAATGTCTCAATAGCTTTAAACAATATATGAATTACATTGTGAATGCCTACAACACTTGAAGGTTGCCCTCAATTTCCCTGGGATCCCGTCATCAGATCCTAATTTGGAGGTAAACCTCAGGAGTATATTCTTTCGAATAAAAAAGAATTTTGAGAATCGGTCCACAAATAGGGGGAAAAATCGATGAACATACATAAAAAATACATACAGTCGAATATAGAACTATCTCCTTTTCGAAGTCGGTTAATAATCCCTTACAAATACAACAAACTCACATATGATATAAAGTGCACTCTTGTTGAATCAGATGTCATATCGGGTAAAACAAACACTGTTTGCTTCCAGCTCCATTATTATGCATATAGCACGCGTAACTATTTGATAGTTTATACTCATCTAAACTAACAAGGTAAGAAGGTTTTAAAAGGTAACACCTCATATTGTGATAATATTTTACACACTGGGTGTGTATGTGATGTAATGACATAACACCTATGAAACTGACTGAATCACTTTTCACACCCTAGTCGTAAAAAGAAGTCAGAAGGTGTCAAGTGACTAATATCCGACAACACGAAAAGAACTCTCCTTCAACACAACGATGCATTGGCGACTGCTCTGGCTAATGTCTACAGGCGACGGTGACTTTCCACAAGATAGCCGTCGGCCTTATCGTTAGGTTTAAGCATAAAATTAGTAACATCGTTAAAGATATTTAAAAAAATAACCCCACTGCTTAAAACGATTTTCTTGTTTATAATGATATATATTTAATTTAACTCTTATATGAGTTTTTGTCAAAATAGTCAAGTGAAAGTTTTATTACATGTATTTTTATATCGTCTATCTCATAGCTTTCATTTGATACCCATATTGTCGTAATGGTAAAAAAGTCGTGCCTCCTCCCCCCCTTTTTCCTCTATTTCCAGACGCCATTTTTAAAAATTATATAGCCAATGTCACTTTCCAAACGGAGACGATTCGAATGATATGATATTCGAATTATACGTCACAATCCGTCAAGTCGTTTAGGCTGCAGCGCGTACCAAAAAAATGGGATTGGGAAAAGGAATGGGAATGGGACAAGGAATTGTATGTATACAAACAAACATACATACATACGCTCGAAAAACGTTACCCTCCTTCTGACGCAGTCGGGTAAAAACATAACCGATATAGGCAGAGAATAATGCGGAGTAGGATCTCCGAAATTTTAGACGAAACTACGGCTGTCGTTAGTTTTTTTGTTACTTTTGAAGTAGCAAACAGTCATACAGACCACCTGATGGTTCGTGTTTAAATCCGTTGTTACTCCTGAGGACTAAGCTGAAGGCCTCGGATGATTATGTCTCCCTTATACACTACACAGCTCCTAGTATACTTCTTATGAAACAGAAATAGATGTGGCGGTGTCCGGTGGATTCTACCATCTTCAAGAACTTTCAGAACCAAACCACGATAGGTTCCACTATTACTCTAATTTTCCAAATCCATTTAAACAACTAAACTAAATATATATTGTAATATGTGAACGTGCAGTCGTATTGTATCTTATTCTTTTGTTGGTGTTGTTAAATAAACAACGCTGGAATTGGTTCGTGCGCCAAATACTAAATGAGGTCGCAGAGATCGGGTAGCGAGGTAATCACAGCATCGCAGCACTCACTCACATTGGAAATGAGACTAAATCTATATTGTTCTCACGCAAAACTAACAATGAAAAGTATAGGTTTAGCAATCGCATCATATAAGTATTGTGATTATGATTTCTAGCTTTTCTCAACTAAAACATTATTTTTGACAGTACACGTTAAGTATGATGGCCAGTATAGCGGAGTGAAAATACCGGTCGGATACACGTATAGTGAGTTCCGGGTACGATCTCCAACAAGACTTTAAATGTTTTTTTTAGATTTCTATTCGATGTCTGGATGTTTGAGTTTTTGTGTGCGTTGGAAAAAATCCTATTGTGGGGCTATAACTGTAGAAAACTTTATTTTATCGTTTTGAAACAACATAGTATTCGTTATGAAACAACCTTTGTCCGGTGGCTTAGGAACTTTAACACTACACGCGTTTGTGCACGTGCAAATCTGATCCGCAAACATGTCACTCGAATCTTATCGTTTCATAGATTCTTCAAGGGCGTGGCCAGGATTCTCTACAGGGAGGGGCAGAACAAGAATTTTGAGGAGGGGGGGAGGCAGATCAAGTATATGAGGGGGGGATCTCACTTTATAGGGGAAGTAAAAATTACACAACAACACAAGCTGCGCCTTTCTTCATATAATCTTTAAAATTCCTCATACATCGTAACTTTTTGAAAATAATAGATTGCCCTGCCCGTACCTGGCTACGCCCATGCCTGTCATGTAAGCAACACGCACGCGCGACGTGGAAAGACTCCAGCGAGATAATTCACGCATGCAGGTGAAACGCGCCATACCTCGGGCATTTTATAATCATGCTATACATGCTATAATTTTGATTGTTTAATTCTAATGGCTGCTAAATACTTTTAATTATAAGTAATAGCAAACAATACAAAAATAGAACAAATATCTAAGGCGAAAATATAGTTATTAAAACTTGTCGAAATATTTTCACTGACATCAACATATTGATACTGTGAAATTATTTTTTTGAATACAACTAAATCGCCTTAAATTTTAATTAGGATATTTTTCTGAATGTAAATAGTTATTCGTTATAAAAACAAGTATATAAACTTCAATTATTAAACCACATTTAAAATATCATTCTACCTATTATTTATTACTAACATTATAGAAAATTTCATTCCAGGTGAAAAAGTAACCGCTAAAAGTTATCAACTTCACAAAGCTATCAAATCCGTTTACAAAACAGGTCACAAAAGGCTCAAATTAATGCTTTTCATAACGTATTTATGAGCATTATGGCGCTTTAATTAAGAACGATTATACGTGGGAAAACAAATTTCAAAATTCTTCTTAACTAACAATCAATAATAGGCCTACTTCGGTCGTTTTAAGCTATAGTTTTGATCACACGTGTGTGAGAGAGTGTATAATTTCGTAATGTCGACGTTTGGTCTATTATTTTCACCCACGCACTCATTCAAATATTTTATATGCCACCAAACCAGTAAGATTACCATGAGGAACTATTTCCATTGAATATATTCGATTGCTAAACTAATTTTACGCTCTGACTCCATATATTTTATTGCTTAGAATATGTGATTTGTAATTGTATCTGAAATCACCGGCTAAATAATACTTTAGTTTATATGACCATAACATATACCATACAAAGTCCATTTACGATTCAGGTCCGACAAATACCTTAATAATAAATTAAGGATTTATGTGAACGTGTTTGTGGAACACACAACAGAAAAAATCCTAGTGCTAAAAGTGTATATGAATATAATAGGTACTTAAAAGTTGATTATTACATTTATGTATTTCACAACAATACACAATTTACAAGACAAAGCTTAACTCTATGCATTCTATCTAAAGTGAAGACACTGCAACCCACAGATATTTAGCCATGCCACACGCACTAGATGAATAATTTCGCAAGCTGGGCCCATCTCCTGAATATAATCACTTAGTTACCGAGGACATCAACGGAAACGAGTTTTAACTATAAAAATAGCAAATGAGCATGCAGTCCTGATGGTAATTAGCAACTGCCAATAATATAATAAGTAATATAAAGTAGAATAAATATGTAGAATGCGTAGGAGTAGCACTCCTGACGATTAAGTTGGAACGCCGCGGGTAAGTATGTCTTACCACACCGTTCAGACCAATACACAGCAGCGCTTAACACTGTTATTACTAGGCAGAAACTATTAATATTAGTCTTTTTAAGTAGAATTTAGTAGATACTAATTATATTAATGAGAATCCATTGAATAATAAACACTTAATTTTAAATGCTACTCATGTTTCTTATAGTCATTATAATAATTAATTTGTTTAGATTCTAATTAAGTCTCAACGCCTGTAAATTGCTGTTTAGTATTATTACTAACATTCTAATTATAGTTGCAACGCCTTCGCATTCCTAGTTAATGGTATTTGTCGTATTTTATGTTCTGTATCGTAAGTAGATCATTTTGTATTCTGTCTACGGAGACACCACCACACATATTTCTGCCTTATAACTATTTTTTTTCCAAGCACCGTTGTCTTCTAATTTTTAGAGTCTGATGAGGGAAGACACGTGGTATTTGGACTTATAAAAGCTTAAATATAACCTAGCTCGTATATGACTTGTATTCTGTTTACAATACATTCACGGAAGTGATCCTGTAGCATCAGGTCAACTACATCATATGTTACTTTCTGCTTTCACAAAAAATGAATAAGAAAATATAAGTGTTTCAATAAAACGGAATCATCTCTTAGTTAAAACCGCAGACTACTTAATAATAGTAAATATATTATGGCATGACCCGATAGATAGTACAACTACCTGCAGAGAAGCGCCTGCAGAAAACCGGGCTGAATAGTACGCCTTGGGAGATACCCATATTTAATATCGAAATAACATTGGCTAATTTACTTTTATATCTCAACCAGTTATTTTATACGTTCCACTTCTAAAAAGAATCAATTTAGATAACAAAAACAAACATATTCCTACCTGTTCAAGGTCGTTGCACTGAATATGACCTGAGGTCGCATAAACATGTCACAAATATTTGTTTGGTCTCGCCAATATACGCGCCGAATGTAAATGTCATGTAATTTTGAAAAAGAGCAAATAAAATCTTAATTATTTACTTTACCGTTATAATGATTTTATTTAACTTCATTGACTACTATAGTGTGATGTACCATGCAAAAAGTTTTGGGTTCGATCGCGGCGATGTAAACGATAAAACAAATGTTTGTTTTGGGGCTTCGTGCTTGTTTATATATCTTTGTGTGCGAAGATGTTTTCTATTTTAACATGCAATAATATTCAGAATGTGGTAGAACCCATCGTGGTTTGACTGATTTCGTCTTTTGGTGGTCTTAAGGGAGGGACAGTATCTTAAGTAAGGGAGACATACTTATCCGAGACATTCCAAATTAGTTGCAATTAGAAAGCAACGTATCAATGACCAATAGTTAATAATCCAATCTCATCTAGGGTTAATTGCAGACGTTCATGGGCCATGGGTACGAGTGGCCACTTACCATTGATGGCCTGTATTTTCGTTTACTACTTCTATATAATATAATAAAATAAATAAATATTCATCGAAATGATGTACGAATAATAATAAATATAAATTGTATAAAAAAATTAATGAAAATTATAGTAAAAGATAACGTAAATGATAATAATACCATCAATATAAATATAACGTAGCTTTGAAAACCCAAAATCCAGTCTAATGTTCACTCATTGATTTAAAGCACTTTATTTAAATTAGAGAATTCTTAAACAGATTGACACTTCTTGATGTTTCAATATTGCTGTGTTGATTGACGTATAACTCTCATGAACAGCCATTTGAATAATTAATCGAGTAGATTAAAGAATACGGATGTATAATTAATTGGATCTATCGCTCTTTTCCCGTCAATCATCATTTTCACTCTCAATAATGATTTGGAAAAAATTATATTGATACTTGATAAAACTGGTTCTTTGATTGGAAATTAAGTTATGAGTATTGAGTTACAAGTACATATACTCATTGTGTAATACTTGGTATGCCCCGTGGTTTCGTCCGCGTTTAAAAGTGTACCTACCAGAAACTGAAATTGTAAGAACTTTTGATTGTGTAGACAGATTATAAATATTTCAATTCCTTAAAATAAACTACTACTACTACTACTACTTTGCTTTGATACGATTTTTGACACAAAGACAATAGAGTTTCACCGTGACCACGATTCATGTAACTGGGTCAAAATATCGGTAAAAAAAATAAAAAAAACACATATCGTGAGTACTCGTAGCATGTTTAAATGTATTAATTCCGCGATAATATTAGTCTAAAATCATATATTACAAAGGCAAGTCAGAAAAAAATTAATAAAACATATTTCGAAATATATGTATAATATTAGTTATCTTCAGTCTCCAAATCTATTATTTTTGTAAATTTACGCAATGTACGGACTTGCGGAACTTTTATTTCTATTATATTTGTATGTATGAATTAAGAAAAACTCCGCTTACTCTTCTGTTTCGGATGCTGTTTTGGAATCCGAAAGATCTTTGTTTCATAAACCTTCTCATTGTAGAACAGAAGTTCTACCTGAAGCTGTTCATACATGCGTTGCCAATCCTACGTCCTTAGATCGAGTTTATACGTTTCCTGAAAACAATCACTGTTTACGTTTTCGCGTATCATTGCAAAGTATGGCCGAAAACATATACATAAACATACAATATACGTTACAATATATGGGCCTAAACGTAAAGATTGATTGAGTTGAGGAAACGTAATTAACTCGTACTAAGAGCTCAGAAAACTATGGTATGGAAACGATGGTACCCTTATTCCAGTCTACTTGCAAATATCTGTTGTAATGCGATGATGTGTAGGCATTTCGTTACATATGTGTCCATACTTTATGCAGTTAACCGTTAAGCTGTCGGTCGTGTTTGAAGATTATCTTCATTAAATGTCAGACATTAAGCTGTGAGAGCTATAGGAGACTTAGGCCTACTGTCGATTGGATCTTATCAAAATAACTTCCAACCATGAATGTAGGTTATAAGGAAACCTTTTTCTGATAATAAAAATACGTAAATAGAAGGTGTAGGATGTGTTTGGAACAGGTCTTGTATACTTACTTGTATTAGTAGTGGCAGTAGTGTGGCTTATGCAGTATTTCACTTGATAGGGGCTTAATCCAGTCGCAATCTGGCTTTACCAAAGAATTTATCATCTCACTTTATATACGGAACTCTCATACCTGTAACCACTTCGTTGGGCATTAAACAAATTTTTGGTCTGGTTCTTAGTACTAAATGCTAGGGTTAATTACCGTTTATTATGAGACATAAATTTTCAATTCAATTTGGATCAAACTGCACACGGTGTGCAAATTTGATTTAAATCGGTTCAGTAGTTTAGAAGTTTATCGCGGACAAACCACGTGACACGTAATTTATATATATTGATATATGATGGCGAAAAAACAGGAGTCTTCCGATAAGGAGAAATGTAAGTAAATAGTCTCCGTAATAAGCAATTCATTGAAAAAATTCAAAAATTTTGCCCGCTCCTAAATGGTCGTGAATGACTTAAGTACATGGAGAGCATGAAGCCCTAAACCCACCCCCTTCCCCTCTCTCCAGTATCGAAGAAGTAATAAAAGTTATATCAGAAGAGGATAGAAGTTTTCCAGTCTAATCAATATTGACTTACTTAAGTACATGAAAAAAAGTACGTTTTCAAGATTTTAACCGCCTCTATCCCTTTCCCCTCTCCCCCGGATCCAAGAGGTATATCAGAAGACGATAGAACTTTCTTAGTTCAAATATTTTGAAGCAGCAACATCGTATGTGGCGATGGTGTCTCAGGTTTCTTAATTTTATTACACAGATAATATTGATCGTAAATGTGAAAACGACCGCTCTAACCTACATCTTCACTCTACAAATTATATTGTAGAATCTTAGTAAAACTACTTTAAGTTGAAGAACAGCCCACATTTGAACACTTAGATGATATGTACAGTTCCGTTAGTTTGTGTAAAGACTTCTAAGTCTTAATATTATAACGAACCTTTTTAACTATAACTAGAGATTAGATAAAGTTGGAATCTTCCTCCATCCTATCGACTTTTAAGGACGCGTGAAAGCACATGTCCGACACGTAAGTGGCCACTACTGCCCAGGAATATTTGACCATCCTCATATAGAAAAGCCTCTGAAGCTTACCACCAGTGCTTCCAGATGATCTTGATGATGATGAGATCCACTATTTTTATGTATTTTCAATTTTTCTACTGTCTACTATATTGGGTCATTACAATAGACAGTAGAATTTTATCTCGATAAGGATCGATGAATGACCTTTTTTTTGGTCATCGAATGCACAGAACCAAGGGAAAGGGAATGACCTTTTTTTTCGTCGACCAAAATTTCCTTCTAAATTGTTAAAAATGACAACAACTTTATTTTTGCTCAAAATTCTGTAACTTTCAGTAGAATCTACTGTAATTTTATAATCACCATCTGGAGGCACTGCTTACTACAGATGCATCTTCAGAGGACAAACTCACTTGTTTTAAATGAGGTTATCAGGCATTAACTTTCAACCCAAGAACTACTTCACGATAGAAATAGGTGTAAAAACTGCTCCATCGAGCTATATCTACCGGTTCTACCTTTTAAATAAACCAAAAGAACGGACCTTTAAAGAACTCTGACATTTCGACTTAACTCTCTCCGCTAACCCTCGAGTGACTAAAGTGACTCATAAATCTCATAACACGAAATACGAAAATAAAAATCACGATCCAACAGTGATTTACAATGTGTTAAGTTTATAATTAATTCGGCTTCGATACCTCCAACAGCGTACAAGGCAAATCCATTAAATATCAGTAGGTACTTAAACCTAATTACAATCTTGAAGCTAAGGTTTTTTTGCTGTCGTATAAATTATTGCCGGTTGAAGATGTCAGCTTTGGTTCATTAACTTTTCCTTTTAAAAGCTACTTTTCCTTTTTAAAAGTCACTCCTCCTTTTTAAAACTAAAGAGTGCATCTTTGATTTTGTAGTGAATCGAGTTTCTTCTTCCGCATAATGAATTGTAAGTATTAACATCGCATAAGTATTCAATGTATGTTGTGATGTACTTTTTGAAGGATTCCCATTTCGAAGATTACAAGAAGATTCTGAAACCCGCAGTCTATTTTTATTGGAACCAAGACCCTTAAATGCGTAGTATTATTAAAACTATTTTTGTTATTTATTTCTAGGGTTCCGTACACAAAGGGTATAAACGGAACCTTATTATTAAGATTCCGCTGTCTGTCTGTCTGTCACCAGGCTTTACAGCATGAACATTAACAGCTAGATAGTTGGATTTTTCACAGATGATGTATTTCTGTTGCCGCTATAACAACAAATAATAAAAACAGAGTGAAATAAATATTAAAGGGGGGATGCAAGAAACTTGACCATTTTGAGGTTTTTTATAGATTATGGTAGTTCATGCGCGACTCCGACTCGCACTTGGCCGGTTTTTATTTTAAATTATCTATTGGATAATCACCTGAATATTAAAGCTAGAACCATGAGATTCTTTGATATTACATCCATACAGGAATTTAAAGGGGTTAGATGGTTTGTTTTGTTTTCTATTATCGTTTTGCGCGCACCAATTCGAGAATACTAAAGTATATTCTTTATGTTCTTTTATGTAATAGAATTAATTTAACTTTAAAATAAATTGAATATTATCAATCTAACATAATGTTAGTCATGTAATTTCTAAGTCTACCAAAGATCGTTAATAGAATAAAATCGTTAAACATTTATCATGCCTATCGAGTGTTAAGGTAGTAAAGATTAGAGCTAATGTGTCATATCACGTAAGTTCTATAAATGAGAATAACCCGCAACGTTAAGAAAACTGCTGACTATCCCGTACTCAATATAGATAGTAGAGGGTAGAGTGGACTACTTTATGTGGACTACACTGTATGAATATATTAAAGTAGATTATTTTTAAAAGCGATTTTATACCTATTTTTGGTTCAAAATAGTAATGTCCATAAGTAATAATTCTTAAAGCTTTGCTAAAGTTTATTTTTCTCCTTAATACTCGTAGTTCACATAACAAGTGCATGCAACTTAAATTTTATTAATAAACAATGGCATTATATCATACATTGTAAAACAATAGTCTTATTAAAATACAGTCAACCATATGTCCTTACAAAAAATCCCGCCTACTCTTAGAAGTAGGCGTGACCATGTGATTATTTAGATTAATGTTGGCTCAACAAATGAGTTGAAGTGAACCTTCGTCGCACTCACCTTTCCAGTCTAATGATTTCCCATTGTCAGTAAACAGGCGCCCACCGGGCCGCAGCGAACACCGGTCACAACACTATGCATGACGTCACTTCCTACACTCCATTCATAAACTAAATCGACTATCGATACGTGTCACTGGCACTTGCCCGCTCAAAAATTCAAATTTCGAATAGATCACTTAAGCGAAACAGACACAGATAATAAATTAATCTGCTCAAATAGAAGAAATTTCAAAATTGGAATTATTATATTTAAGTTTTTTCGTTTTAAAGGTTTTTAAGGCGCGTGTGTGTCAGCCGCCGCGCGCGCACGTTTGAACGCATGGAGCCTCCGATCGCCCCCGCGATTTTTGACGCGTGGGCGCAAACAGACCGGCGCGGCCGCCTCCCAAAGTGAATTTGCGTAATATATTTAGGTAATAAAACACCTTCGATAAACTCGTCTCGACAAAGTGTCTTTATGCGACCGCGCTTAACCCACCGTTCACAGACGACCGACGACAGCAGGGGACCGCATGAAAATGGCGAGCTTTCTTTATAAGCTCATGTTAGAATTTTAAATGAGTATCGAATAATGCATTGGACATAAAAAGCTATCGTCGGCTAACAATATTATGTGAGCTGGTGCGTTGGGAAGCGACTTGTCGAGGAGGCCCTTGTATGGTGAAACGAGTTCGTCTGCAGTCCCACACGTTTCGACTTTTTGCCGCCCGCTGCAGGAAAGAGCTAGGGACATCTTCGGCCAGCGTAGGTTGACACTCTTCGCCCCTTAAGTAGGTAGGAAATGGGTATGTTAAGTGAGTAACAAAAGGACTAGTGGGTGTCTCGGAAGGCTGGTCACTTTGTGCCAAGGAAGGAGCATTGTACGTACAGGTCGTGTGCTTGCAAACCACGTCTCGGTTCAGGCTTCATACATTCGTAATGAAATCGTCGCCGCACTCCCAACTCCTAATTAGACGTCTCCTAGAGCCATGCAACCAGCTTAAGGTACTTTTTAGCGTAAAAACGACTCGCTTTTGAGAACGTTCAGTTAGTTTAAGAGGATAAATACCTTAGTCGAGGTGTTAAGGTATTTACCGCCATGATTCAATTGTCTCTTGGAAACATTTCAAGAACTTGCCTTTATAAAACCTTAATGACATTCAAATAACTTTATCTAGCAGAGAAGTTATCGTTATATCTAATTATAATAACTACGTTGTAATTATTGTTTTGTTGATTGTATTATTTTTTTTATTTTTATTATACACCCACTATTGTAGAAAAACCAAAGATGCTTTAGTTGGAACGCTCTTATCAGATAAGACCAACACAGCGAAATACAACTCATTAAAAAATAAAATTCTACTTTGAAAAAATGGCACAAAAATTATGAAACATTCGAGGTATTCTTTGAAATTTTACACTTTACACACAAAATATTGCAAATTGGAAGATTTATAACAAACATTTACAGCAAATTAGTGGTTATTATAGAAAAGGATACAGAACCTAGCGAAGCCGCAATTATAATATAAGTAAAAAGTAAAATTTGGTAATATGTATGTTATATCGTCTTTAAAAGCAGAACACTGCGTTTCGGGGACACAACCGCTTTCGTAAACACTGATTTATTCTGATTTAATTCACAGGTGGGAATGCGTCGGTGAACAAATGTTCATAGACAGTAACGGCCCTTTACCATCTGGTCTAGTTCTATATCATAAAAATAATTTCAAAGATAAATGAGTATAGTATCGTTAGGCACCACTTATGACAATAACCTATTTCTACGCAGCAATAACAGTTTTAAGCGCTGCTGAATTCTGGTTTGAATGTTTGATAAGGTTTTTTCTTATCAGATTAAAGCAAACGGGCATGCAGTCCTCCTGATGGTAAAGGATTTCTGCCACCCATGGACATCTGTAATCAACCCTCAGATCAGTCTCACCTAAGGTTAGCCACAGATAAGTTGCTACCCCTGAGGTCTAGGATGGAATGCCTCTAAAAAGTATGTCTCCCTTACCACACCAGACCAGAACACAACATCGCATAACAAACGCTTAAACGCTTTTTACAGTCATAGCCCCACAGTAGGATTTTCTCCTGTGTCGTGGGTGCCATGGACACACAAAGACGAATACACAAACACCCAGACCCAGAACAGAAATCTAAACTCATCATTCAGATATCTGTCTGGCCGGGGATCGAACCCGGGACCCACTGCGTGGCAGACCAGTCAAATACTTCTGTTTTGAAGTCCTTATCTATTTCGAGCCAATCTGCGATTAGATAACCCTAAGTCCTAAGCTAACCAGCGCGCAGTATGAACCAATCTGCAAGCTGTTTATATTAAACAGCAATTTGACCTAAGCAATGCAGTTCCTGATTGACATAGATACCTACCACCAGTGCTTGGAATGAATCTTATACTAATATTATAAGGACGTTAGTTTGTGTGAATGTATGTATGTTTGTTACTCTTTTAGGCACTACTGGTCGAATTTCATCGTGATTTCACTGAAATTTGGCATACAGATAGTTTGTAACCTGGATTATGAACACATTGGATTCTCATTGCGCTTATAAACGTAGTAAGTGGGCGGAACTACTGGAATAACCTAGTAAAAGTAATGTCAATAAATATCATATATGTCATAAAATTCATTAAAAT
>MOOZ01000059.1:278302-290078 GCA_002930495.1 Cecropterus lyciades | reverse complement strand
TTCACAACAACCTGATTGATTGTCCACAGCTCCTTAGCAGTTTTAACTTTAGAATTCCTCGTACCGCTCCACGCCAGCCTATTTCACCCTTTGTTCCGCCTCTAAGATCTACAGTATTAGGTAGCAAATCTCCTGTACCTCGGCTATGTAAAGTATTCAATGAAATTACAGACGGACAAATTGATCTTTTTTCACAAAAAATTCACCAGTATCGACATCACTTAATGAACAAAATTCCAAATTAATAATAATGAAACTAACTAATAGATTCATTATTTCAATATTTTTGTATTTTATAAAACTTAAGCACCATTAAGCATATTGTAGACTCAACTACTATATAAGCATGCAGTGTTTACCTGTAAGTGATTGTACATTTAACTTATTACAGTGTATATTTATCAATTATATACATATATGTATGTCACAATGTAACAATTGTTGGTAAGCCTAATAAAGAAAATAAAATAAAAATGATTTCAGTAACCAAGATTTATGGTAAGTAATAATACGTTTCGTCAAATTGTTAATACTATGAATTATTATATTTGTTACTGTATATCCCATCCCTGTTATATCCCATCCTCGTCGCCACGTGTGGTATATTCTTAGGTATGGGAAGCGCGTCATTAAAACTCAAGCGTAAGATGCACACTGATTTAATTCACAACTACCTCCGGGACGCAGCCCGCTCGCCTACACTCACACATACATAACATTTACAAAATTCCATCTGCTTGTATCTTTCATACTATCATACTCCAATGACGCGTTAACTGTGTCAAACTTATCCTAATTTATTATACATTTTTTTTTTATTCTGCTGTGTCTGATTCGGAATATGTATCATATTATATTTATGTGTAATTATATCTGAACCGTTTATCAACCAGATTACGAGACATCCACGTCTCCTACCAGCGTTGGATGATCGGTCGTCAAAAGCGACTGAGCGCTGCCTTCAACTGGGATGCGAACCGGGACCCTTCGCAGAAGCTAAGCGTGGATGCTCTACTCGACAATAGGGGTGATTGGAGCCACGCCGGTCATGTGACATTGTACTATCCGGGAAGAGTTGTGAATGGGGAGTTCGACTTTTTGATGAAAGGTAAGTTTTATAAGCTTTTCTTTAAGTTCATATTTTGTATATGTTCCTCTGGTTTCATGTTTAGAAATCAAAACAACACCAACATCATTCCCCTGGTGTGAATTTTAAAAATCAAAGCAACACCAAAACCTCCCATGTCGAACCGCACTGGTTTTATCTTTCATACTAGCAAAACCAATATGGTTCCCACATTCATTAAGACCCATGTGGTGGAGCGGTCATCACCATACTATCATGCAGTGTGTTCCGAATTCGATCTCCGGCCAGACAGACATCTGAATGATGAATTAACATTCTGTTCTGGGTCTGGGTGTTTGTGTATTCGTCTTTGTGTCTCCATGGTACCCACGACACAAAAAATCCTAGTGGCTATGAGTGTAGACATAATATTGGTCATCAGATTGGTTCTGCGAATGGATGGTCCGCATGGGCTGGGCGAGTGCGGCGGCGGTGGAGTGGCGAGTGCGGGCCTACTCCGACGCGCGTGATCAGACCGTGTACGCCTTGCTGTCCTCCCTCAGCACGCCCTTCGCGGGCTGGCGGGACACCAGCTTCAACGTTATGTGAGTAGGACCATCAAATTACTTGTTCTTAAATACACTATTACGGCCTTTTAACATCCGAAAAAATATTTA
This sequence comes from Cecropterus lyciades, assembly GCA_002930495.1. Classification (NCBI taxonomy): domain Eukaryota; kingdom Metazoa; phylum Arthropoda; class Insecta; order Lepidoptera; family Hesperiidae; genus Cecropterus; species Cecropterus lyciades. The sequence continues at coordinate 288,335 of MOOZ01000059.1, read as the reverse complement.
TATTTTTACCTTTTATTATTAAAAATTTTGGACACAATTTCCTTATAAACAAAATGTAAACTCGCTTTAGACTTACACGTCTAGCAAATAAGATATGAAACCCTGATCAATCTAATTTTAATGAACGAATGAATGATAAACTATCCAATATCTACCACCAGGTGGCGCTACCAAGACAATCTCCAGGCTCTGAACGGTAGTATGAACTGGCAGGAGGACTATCTAGCTTTCAGCCTGCTAGCAGACTATCTGTTCACTACCAACGAGTTCTATGGCGAGATCAACGCATTAGTAAACTCGACCATACCGACGTTGCCTAAAGCCGCCGCCATTGCGAAGCATAGAGTGCTGTGGAAGAAGAAGGCTGATACTTTATTAAGCTTTCAGGTTAGTTTCAAATTCAAAATCAAAAATCCTTTATTTAAACATAGTTGGGATAATTTTAGAATATTTGAGATTCCTCCTGGTAAGTTTATTAAAGTGGTAAGATAGTCCACTCTCCTCCGTAGTCGCCTAACATGCTTAAATAATGAGTATAAATTTTGTCATGTATTATGCTATAAATAAATAAATAAAGGAATTTAACTGACTGACATTTTATAAGCTTTTCGCTTGCTAGCTCGATACCTAAACATAAAACCAGTTTTTGTTGTAATTAATATAACAGAGAGAAGACTCTCTCTACCAAATCTCTTCTCTATGTAACATTATTTTTTTTTAAATAATCTTCCAATTTTATTTGGATGAGTTTTTCACTCAGAGTGTAATATGACTGACTGTAACTTTTACCAAGATAATACCTAGAAATTCAATATAAAAACTTAATAATCCAAAATTATTTGCGGCATTAGAGTGACATATACGCGTACCGTATACTGTAACAGCAATAAGAATCGTGTCTATAATTTTTCAATTTCAGTATAACGAAGAAGGATTACTCATGATAAATTCTTCGTGGGGTATTGACAGAGATGCAACGAAAAGTAATATCACCGGCAAAGTTACAATGATCACTCCCTTCCAAGTAAGTTTGTTATATTATATTTATATTTTTGCTGTAGTATATATATATATATATATATATAATGTCGAAGATGGAAGTTGGTTTGGACGGTAAAAGAGCGGCAAAGCGTGGAACCAGTTCTGATAGATGACAGCACGGTCGCAATTACGCGGTAACGGCGCTCGGTTTGGATAGCAACTAAGATTCGTTTCGTTTGCGCGCTTTGGTTTATAATGTGCTAAACTAAATTGTTAACGTAATGAATATGGTTGTAGAGTATTTGCTGTATCTCTTTGCTCGATTACCCAACTAAACGCCCACGTAATGTCTGAGGAGGGACCTAATAATTATGACGTTCCGACATATATATATATATATATGTCGGATCGTCATAATTATATATATATATATATATATATAGCCCTATATTTGTTCTTTAGTATAAACTATACATATTTAGTATATACTAGTGCTTTTAGACCTGTCGGTCGTGACCCCCTGGGGGTTCACGATGCCTCTGGGGGTCGCGAGAGAGGTCGAGAGAACTAGTTACTTCAGTAAAAAAAAAACAATAAATTTTAAAAAGATCGATGTATTAAGAAACAGTTAACAAAACAATACTCGTTATGTTACGCGAAAAAATTTTTGATCATTGCGAGGTCGTGTCATGAAAAATATTGAAAAACACTAGTCTATATTATAGGAACAAATGTGGTTCATTTCAGCATTCTTTCCCTATAGACCTTACAAAATAACCTATATTTTTATTTGCTACCGATAAAGTTGAAAACTGCTGAACCTTTTTTGATGTTTTTTCACCGTAAGAATGCTATACTGTTTAGACGTAACACAAGCTAAATTTTTCTCACCCGCCAGCGCTATTGAAATTGCGGAACCGAAGTGATATATAAAATGTACAATACTTAATACTTAAAAATTCTATTTTTGTGCAAATTTTTACTGCTAGTAAAAAAGTTGTATTGTTTATAAAAATGTGTAATTTCAGGGATACACCAACGGATACTTGCGAACTGAATTCATTTTAGGCAACAAACGAGACATAAAGGGAGTCACATATCTCGATCTAGAAGAAAAAGTTCTTAAGATTTATGTCAATGGTGCGTATACAATAATGTACTGTATAATATAATATACAGATTTTATATATTTTAAGCGGGCCTATTGGACAAAATTTATTATGCTATCTATGTGGGTGACCCGCGTAGTGCAACGACAATTCTGGTCAGACAGACGTCTGAATGATGAATGTAGGTTTCTGTTCTGGATCTGGGTGTTTGTCTATTTTGTATTTTTGTCTTTGTGTGTGTCTATAACGCCCACAACACAAGGTAAACACTTAAGTGTAAATTCCTGTTTGGGGCTATGAGCATAGAAAGAGTTAATGTAATGTAATAGTTAAGATACAGTGAAACATACTGATGTAAATTTCTAGAAAAAATATACAATTTTTACTCTTATATTTGTAGATAGAGTAAGCTACAAAACTTAGTTTTTTTCTGAAGTCTGCGCTTATTTTGGACCCATTGTCTTCGTCGTGGTCCAGTGAAATATATTGTTGAGGTCTGAGTTCAAAACTAAGATGTACTAAGCTAACATTTATTAAAATATTTTTTACTTTTTGGTGGCATTTTTATTAAATCATTTGTATGTGTGTTTGGTGTCCCAGGTCACATGCGTCGCATAACGAACTGCATGTTAGCAGTAAACGTATCGAGTCCGCTGACGGCTTTACCACATGCGACCGCCCGCTTCGGCTTCGTTGAAGCGGACAGACATCTCGTCGCTATGGTGCTTACACCTAACTCTACTACTGGTGAGTTAATAGCATATTGATGGGGTTTTGTATGTTGTATGTAAAACTAGTGTTGTAATTAATGTACCCTCAAAAACTTACTCCACCGCCAGTTAGAAATGATCGTATATGTTACACTGAAACACTTCGTGAACAGCCGTCTCACCTAAGCAACCCTCCTCTTCTCTTCGCAACGCCGAGGACGGCCACCGGGGGGGTTTTAGTGCGGTAATAATCCCACATAGCCTGGCGTCGCTCCCACGGCTTCGTGTACCTTTTGAAGGTTTCCACTTCAAGAACAAAAAAAAAGAAAAGAAAAAAAATATTCCTCATCTCAACGTACTATCTCAGCAAATTGCATTTACTATGTAGCTGGGAACATTTGAGTTTTAGTACCGTATCGTCGCGGTGCCTTGATGCAACACCAATCCAATGTAAAGAACAATCATCCGCACAGTAAAAGAAACAAAAACATTGTGAATAAAATAACTCAAGGTAGAGTAACATAAAATATATGTTACTCTACCTTTGATTTTGGTACAAGGAGGTAATTGTGTAGGCGAAGTTATTGTGTCTAGGAGGGCGGGAGCAACTGTGCTCCGACAATTTAAGTCCAGAATAGATCAAAACTAAAGTAACTATACTATTATATATCTCGTCTTCATGACGACCCGGTCCGACGGAGCGGTCACCATACTGGTCTGACACGCAGTGGGTCCCGGGTTCGATCCCCGGCCAGACAGAAATCTGAATGATGAGTTTAGATTTCTGTTCCGGGTCTGGGTGTTTGTGTATTCGTATTTGTGTGTCCATGGTACCCACGACACAGGAGAAAATCCTAGTGTGGGGCTAGGATTGTAGAAAGCGTTTATACTTTATACCTTTGTACCGAAATGCCGGCTAACGTACCATAATCAAACCCTACCACTGGTCAGAGCATTGTATGCAATATTACTAACGCTGCAAGGAAGCGCTTCATGGGGTGTTATTTTATATATAATTTTTTAAATTATATTTTACCGCCATTTTTCTATCATGCGGGTTTATGTCCATTTGCATTCTATAGTTTCATACATACTTTGGTTATAATGCGTGCCACATATACTTAGGTCGTAAAGAAATGGCAGTGGGATAATTCACGCATGTGCGTAAGACACACGCGGACGTAAACGCGTCACAGGAAAGATGTCCTTTTGAAAAGAAAAGAAATAATCGCGTGTTCAAAAATAGACGTACTTAAAACGTGAAATAACTTTACTTAATTTCTACACTTTACTCACGTAACCTAATTATGAATATATAAAATATTATAAAAATCCCTTAAACCACGTGCTCCTTAAATAAAGACACTAAAATCATTTATCCGTTTCCTGTTTTGTTTTTCTATAGGTATCGAAGTACTTCTGAAATTGTTCTCATTGCAAGACTTCAATATATTCGGACATGTAGCATTACCGATTCAATACCTCAACAGAGCTATGATTACCGCTAAGAGAGCTTCGGAGGAAGTAAGTATTCTTGATTTACTTATTTTGATGACCTACGGGTTTGGTTCCGAGGACGATCCCCAGCCATACAGATATCTGAGTGATGAATTTAGATATCTGTTCTGGGTCTGGGTGTTTGTGTAATCGTCTTAGTGTACACCCATGACACAGGAAAAAATTCTTTTGTGAAGTATATACGAGTGTATAAAGCAATATTTATTTATTCCTTCCTTTGACCGACTATAGATGAGACTCTAATCAAACAAACAATCAAGGCAGACGGCAATAAACATTTACCACCAGATTCCCAGCAATCATTTATGCTAAGTCTTAGTCAGAAAATAAGAAATGGTCGACCTTCGGCAGTTAGATTTTGGTGGCACTACTGACACACGTTTTTCAGCTTTATAACAAGAGTGTTAAGTGCTGTGGTCTGATGGTAAAGAAATATACTGATTCGAGGAGTATCAACTTAGTACTCAGAAGCAGCAACGCATCTGTGGCTGACCTCAATTAGGATTATTTTCAAAAATTCTATTATTATCTGGAATTTATAACAGATGCCCAAGGGCGGCAGATGACCACTTACAATTAGATTAACAGTCGGCTTATTTACTATTTCTTAGTTACAAAAAATAAACAATCTACAAATATTTTAATTCCTTGCAGATGGACTTCAGAGTAGGTTGGGGAGCTATGGACTTCGGCTTCACGGGAATATGGCATTGGCACAGCATACTAGACTTTGTGTATCTATACAAACTGTACACACCGCTGGAAGGTTTTGAGGAGAATGGGCTAGTCTTGAAGAATGTTTATGGAAAAGGGCTTGATACTGAAATATCTATGAGGCTGTCTAAACATAAGGTCAGTTGTTGTTGTTGTACCACATAAATGGTAGGACTGTATTTTAAAGCAAAAAGCGATTACGTGTACCTAAAAATAATCACTGATTATAATGTCATGGCTAGCATTTAAAAAATGTATTGTTTTCTGTTCAGTTTGTTTTTATTTTTGTTACCATACATGGTAACAAAAATAAACTCTTTACAAAGAGTGATTTGTATTCCTCTCTCTTTTTCTGTTTTTTTCTTCTCACTTCTTCTCACTTCTTCTCACACTCTCATTTGCTTTCTCTTGTGACAAATACTAACGAGTTTTTGTAAACTGTGTATGTATTGATCATAAGTACATTTTGGAAGCATTAATCATACTTAATTTTTTTTTCATCGATAATGGCTTACATTTACATATATACCGTCAACCCATTATTGTCACACTGCTGGGCACGGGTCTTCTCTCAGAGTGAGAGAGTTTCAAGTCATAGTCTACCGCGCTGACCAAGTGCAAATTGGTAGACTTCACACTCCTTTGAGAACTTTTTAAAGAACTCTTCGGTGTGTAGGTTTCCTCACGATGTTTTCCTTCACCATAAAGCAGTGATAATTAACTTATAATACGGACATAAATAATCAGTGGTACGTGCTTGGGATTCAAACCTCGGACCCCCGATTGAGAGGGCGAGTTTCAACCATTCGACTATCACTGCTCGACTATCTCTACATATATAAATGACGTATAATTATGGCGAAAAGTATTTACAAATGGCGCCGCCTGCAGAACACCATTTGTAACTACTTATCCGTAACTATTTTAAAGTAATATTATCGTGGAATTGATTCAATTTAATATTTCGAAGTAGTTACATTGATATTGAGAAACTGTCGCCGTAAGTACGATCAATGCAATATAAAAAAAACTTATTTATTTGTAAAAGATATATCAGGTTCCAGATGGAACCAGTGTAGTTCGAACCTCCACCACAGCTATATCTAGCGTGAAGCAGTTCTTGCGTTTGCCTGGAAGGTTGTGGTAGCCGGCTCACCTTTAAATGAGGCGACCATCTTAGTTGTCTGGAGTAGCAACGCATCTGTGATCGATTTTAGATAAAATCCCTGTTCTATATGAAGTTATAAATATATTTGATTACTTATCACTACGTGAATTGCATGCTCGTTTGCTACATCAATCTACTTTTATAAAAATGTTTGCTACTTATATAAAAATAACATAACAAAAAAGAAAAAAACAACATAAGATTACTAACAGAAACTCGTCTTCCCAGTTCGGCGTAGCGATCCTGCTAGTGGACAACGGGAAAGGCCTGCTGGACGTCGCCCGGGACATCTACAACCGCGTCCCGCAGAACCCCGACATGTTCGTGGACAACTTCGACACCGCCGCCAGCGTCACGCTCGACACGTTGTACTACCCTACTGTCACGTTCCATTGCCATCTTATGAAGGTTGGTTTTTTTTTTTAGTAAATCAACCAACCATTGAAGGTGGTAGAACTCGTTGGGGTTCGACTCCGGAAGCACCATCGCCACACCTATTTCTGTAACAGCAGTGTTAAGCGCTGATCTTTTATAGTCGGGAGACGTATTTATGCGAGACGTTCCAACTTAGTCATCAGGGGTAGTAACGCAGCTGTGGCTAGCCTTAGGTAAGACTCTGATCTAATCTGGGGTTGATTACTGATGTCCATGGAAGACAGTGACCACTTACCATCAGGTAGATTGCCTGCTCCTTTGTCACATCTATATTTAAAAAAGCCTTCTATGTTTATAATAATGAAAATACACAATATTTTGATTACAGTTTGTGGGCGCCAACACAGAAGATATATTAGAAGCGAATGCAACTCTACACTTACCTGACAAGCTTCCTATTGTTTTAACTGACGTCTTCATATTGGAGGTATGTCTCTTTTTCTATAACACTGTGTGTGTATGGTTACATACAACATATCGAAAGAAACACATACTTACACGTATAGACATGTGTGTGTATGTCTTTTTCTCTCTTTTTATATGTGTTTGTATGTCTCCAAACTTTTTCTGTTTCCCTATGTTCTAAGGTATCTTTTAAGGTATTTTTTAAGGTATCTTTTTATGTTCTAAGGTTCAAATATAAATGGAAATAAAAGATATTTATAAATATTTAATAAAACTTCGTGCAAATGGCTACCATGTTATTTTGTCGATTTCCTTCCCTTAAATATTTATCTGAAACTTTATTTTTCAGGAATATACAATAATGAGAAACACACTAAACTTAGTGACGCCGTTCCAAGCGATAAAGGAGCTGAAATCTGTTTATACAGTGGACATCATATTCGGCGAGAAGTTCAACGTGACGTGTGTTGCGCTTCTGTATAACGGGACCTATTGGCATGAGGTGAGTATTAATATTTATTATATTAGGTAAATATACGTAAAACCAATAAACTGGTTTATAATTATAATGAAATTCTTGAATGAGCTAAAAGATTTTAAATATACCTCTCATGCTACACCGAAAATGAGTGATGAGACAGTTGGTACCTCAAAAGTATTCAAATATGAAAAAATATTATCTTTTAGAAGTTATTACCTATGAAGTATAATTATTTGGTTTATTTGTTTACGAGTATTGTGCTTAACAATAAAATATTCACAAAAATAAATGAATAATTGGGGTGAATGCATTACATAAGGGTGAACTACACTAAGTAATGTACCTCAAAAGGCTAATGGATGGACGGATGGACTTTGCCATTTTATTTGTTAATAATTTTGTTAACACTCAAAACATTTGGTGTTTTTTTGCATTGAAGTGGTAAACGTAAGAGTTACGTTTACCACTAACACATTTTACAGAACATCGTTTTCACAGATATCGTATAAGATCTACTACGAGTACGAGTGTGGGGCGGACGACGCCTACCAATCATACTTAGCTTCTGTCGGCATCGCTACTCCTTTGGCTGTGTTGCCAGCTTTAGGTAAACATGGTTATTTTTATATTTTTAGACATAGAGCAACAACATTTTATTTTGGATGACGTAGAATAAGTTTGAAAGATGGTAGAACTATATATAGGAGCAGTGATAGCCTAATGGTTGAAGCTCAGCCTCTCAAACGAGGGTCCGAGGTTCAAATCGGAGGAAGGCACCAATGATTATTCTAAATTGACATGCGTATTAGAAGTTAATTATCACTGCTTTACGGTGAACGGAAACATCGTGAGGAAACCGACACACCTGAGAGTTCTATAAAAAGTTCTCAAATGTGTATGAAAGCTACCAATTCGCACTTGGCCAGCGTGGTGGACTATGGCCTAAAACTCTCTCACTCTGAGAGAAGACTCGTGCCCAGCAGTGGGACAATAATGGGTTGACGGTAGAACTATAATCAACCAGATAGGTACTAATGGTATCTGTTCTCAAATGCATCTGTAATTGTAATTTTAAGTGAAATCCCTGTTCTACGTGAATTTGGTTTCAGATGTCCATGTACAGTGATTTCCTATATATTCACAAATGAATAGATGTAGACTGTACATACGAAAATAATAAATTTTGTCCACATCGATATTAATAACAGCATTTGCAAATTCTGATCTCATTACCTACTGAGACAATACTAAAAAATAAAACTTAAAGTAATATTTATAAAACCTTTTTCGTATTCATGTTTTTAGAGGCTAGAGTGTCAGCGAGACTAGAGGACGCTCTATGGAAATTAGCGGCCGACATCGCCATGCCTTCTTTCACAGTCACAGCTCTAGCTAGACTTGAGGTATGTTTATGATAACAGTACCGTTTACATTAATTTTGCATGACTTTCTAATGAACTATTTCTTTATAAAAATGTATTCTAATGTTCATATGTTATTTTGTTAAAAATCATATATCTAATAACTTATAAATGGGCCTACTTAAATGTTTGTTTAAGTTGAATATTCTATAAAAAATCGCTATAGTGTTTTTTTATAGAACACTCTTTAAGTCCTTAAATAATGCACACAAGAAAAAAATGATTTCGTAATCATTAATTCCTAAATTTTGCTCATTTCATATAAATAAAGTTTACGCATATAAGGTCGCACATAATTTATTTATAATAAACAATGTCCCCGATAACTTATAGGTAATTATTGCAGAGTTGGCATAGAAATTAGTGTCACTTTAAAAATGAATGAATGGAGTATTGCAGAACGAATTAATTAATATAAAAATCACTCTCCAGTTAGACGATCCGTTCGTGGAAACATCAGGCAGTCTGAACCTAACGTCCCTGTACCTAGAGGACTATTTCATCAAAATGGAGTTCAAGAAAGACTTCTCCGATCTGGAGAATGTTGTCGGTGGCGGAATACATATACAACAAGGAAATCAAAGTAATTATGTAAGTTACAAACTATATTTGTTTATCCTATTATATAATATAAATGATAGTTCCACGTACCTGTACATCATATATTTTTGAAAAAAAAAGTTTGGAAGTCTGAGAATAAGTGATAATAGATATTTCTATATTTTTCAAAAGTTTATTCTGCCCAGGTCGTCAAAAATCACTCTTTTTGATACAGCATCACTAGGTTTCAATCTCTGTCGTAATATAGTATTCACAATTTATAATTTGTTACATTTTTGTACTTAAATTAGCTTAAGTTTTGTCTTATAAGTGAAATTTTGTAATTTCTTAAGACAATAAAGAATCTTTAAACCTATAATTTTATTGCATAAATATGTCACAAGGTTTGTTTAATAAAATTAAAAATATAGTTTTCGAAACTGTTTTTTGTTTCTAATTTTACAATTTTCACGATATTGATGGGAAGAATTTGTTTAGGCTATTATAATCGGCTCTGTACTCTGAATAGCCTGCCGAATTACAGATATACA
>MOOZ01000059.1:235951-246115 GCA_002930495.1 Cecropterus lyciades | reverse complement strand
TGTTTGTTTGTTTGTTTGAACGCGCTAATCTCAGGAACTACTGGTCCGATTTGAAAAATTCTTTCGGTGTTAGATAGCCCATTTATCGGGGAAGGCTATAGGCTGTATATCATCACGCTAAGACCAGCAGGAGCTGAGAAACAATGAAGAATGTTTCAAAATCGGGGTTTTTTTTTCTAAAGAGAGCTTCCGCTGCATGCGCTGCGTAAACGGTTAAAGTTTCGTAAAAATTATGTATGACAGAATTGATTCCCTTTAAAAGTTCTAAAAAAAGTCAGCGTCAGCATATGTCAATCTTTTCAGGTAAACTCACTGTACCCTTTTATATGCTAACCAAATGTTTTACAAAATAATGCATTATTTGCGAAGTTGTTTTTATAAATATAATATTTACTCTTATCCAAATAAATACATAAATTAGTTTTCTTTTTAGTAACTAATACGCGGGTGAAACCGTGGGGCGCAGCTAGTACTTTATAACGATGCATTTATATAAGAATCTTTAGTAGAACGAAGTTGTTGAATGGACTTGTTTCTTTACATATTTAAAACAATAAAAAGAAGACAAATCATTGACGACCCACGTGGCGCAGCGGTCATCATACCGGTCTGACACGCAATGGGTCCCGGGTTCGATCCCCGGCCAATCAGACGTCTGAATGATGAGTTTAGATTTCTGTTCTGGGTCTGGATGTTTGTGTATTCGTGTTTGTGTGTCCATGGCACCCACGACACAGGAGAAAATCCTAGTGTGGGGCTATGAGTGTAGAAAGCGTTTATGTTTATTCCAATTCTATCGCTGTTGTGTTGCTAGATTGTTAGAACTACCTAAAAGCAAAAAACTTTGCCTCGTTTTGAAATTATCTTAAAAAATATATTCTATTGATAATCGACAAAGACCTAGTAGTTTAAAAATTAAGAACATATCGCTCAGTAAAATGACAACAATAACAACTAAAGCTTGAAACCGATTTAAAAAATGAAAGTTAAAGTTGGGCTAAAAGACAAGAGGCTAAAACTGGAAACATATTAAAAAAAACGTCACAGTCAAGTGTCAAATAGATAAACTATGTGACATGACAAGACGATTGATTTATTTTTATTATAAGAAAATAAAGTAAAATTCTTCAAATATTTCTAATTGAAATTTCAGTTTACCATTGATATCAGATAACGTGATTAAGTAATTAATTTGAAATTAGTTGGTTGAGCACTGAAGACCAGACGTAGAACTAATTTCACAATTATTTTTAGTCAGACAAAAAAAAAAAGGTAAGAAAAGGGTAATCTGATAATATTTGAATCCTTTATCATCATTTTATGATGGATTTTCAATAAATCTTCGATTATAAGTGTTGCGAATATACCAATCGTATGTATTGACCACAATTTCATGCATTGAATTCTGATGATTTGCAGATTTAAATCAAAATATTTAACATGTCAGCCGGTAATACGGAATTATTTACTACGCGTATGAGAAAGGCTACCCGTAAAATCCATTCTGTGAGCGACACGCTGGTAAATGCGAAATTTGCAATTTGTAAGTTTTTATTCATATTTTTTACATTATAAAGTGTATTTTCATCCACCCATCACATGGACTGCATGCTCATTTGCTACTCCAGTATTAAAAAAAATGTTTACAGTCCTGGATTTAATGATTTAGTAAATGTGTAATGCAGTTTTGTTGCATTCACAGGTCAATTAATTGAATTATGTGATCTATTTATAAAGATTACACCACAATTAATTTTTTTCCTATAATCTTTACAATTGAGTCTAACACAATTACTTAAAACTGAGCATGACTTCATTCATTATTTCCAAAAATATTTTTGTAAAGATTCAATAAACTCATATGATAATAACATAAGAATCATTTAATTGCAAGTATCTCATTTCATCCAATTGTTCAAATTATTCTTATAGTCAGGTTATTTATCTTTGAAGAGACCATCGTCTGACCTTGATCCTTAAAAATCTGTATATCAACATCTGGTTCATTGTCATATGTGGTGACAATCTTAGTCCTAACGAGTAGCAATGCATATATGATTGACTTAAGATAGAACTCCTGTTCTTTATGAAGTTGCTTTTAGATTCATGTATCATTCATTCTCTTTTGCTACTTCAATTTCATAAAGAGTTGGTTACAGATGTCTATGGCTATTGTTTGCTACTTTAATTTTATAAAACAATATTTTTTTTACATAGTATGGAAATAGCAAACAAGCATGCAACCCACTTGGTAAGTGACCACTGTGCCCTTGGACATCTGTAATCAACCCTAGATAAGATCAAAGTCTCACCCAAGGTTAGCCACAGACGTGTTGCTACCCCTGAGGACTGAGATAGAATGTCTCAGAAAAGTATGTCACCTTACCACTCCCTTCAGACTAGAAAACAGCAACACATAACACTGCTGTTATGAGGCAGAAATAGGTGTGGTGGTAGTGCTTCCGGAGAAGAACCACAAAGAGTTCTACCACCTTCAAAATAATAATAAATTTGAGTTACAAAATAATTTGGTTCCAGCTCTGACAGATGAAACAGTATGGGGAGGAGGTCTATTTGTGTTTTATCACATCTTTGCTTACTTGGAGGATGCTAAGCAAAGACTGAACATGGCCGACTTTGACAAATTGTTTGTGGATAAAGTATTATTCAGGTGATTAAAATTTATATATATTTTTAATGACATCTTTTATGTAATAAATAAATACATTGAATGTTACATTAGTCAATATAACATTCAATGTATTTATTTTGTTGTGATAGATCACAACACATACATAAACATCATAAACCTATTTTTATCCCACCGCTAAATATGGCTCTCCTCTTAGAGTGGGAAGGGACTGGGCTATAGCTACTTCCTAAATCTAGATTGGTAGATTTTGTACAGTTTTTAATATTATTTACTCCCAGACATATAGATTTTCTTATAAGCAAGTGGTGATGATTTATATATAAATTATAATATAACCATGAAAAATCAAACAGGATTCAAACATTAGAACCCCAGAGTAGAAGTTGAATCATCACAAATCATTAATAATTTATTCTAGGAAGCATGCTTTTGAAGAAGACCTAAGACACTATCTTGGTGAAAACTGGCAGTCATTGCCCAAATCTTCAGCTCTGGAGAACTATTTGCAGCACCTACAAGATCTGGAGAGGGAAAATCCTCAGTTGCTGATGGCATATGTGTACCATCTTTACTTGGGTTTATTGAGTGGAGGCCAGATTCTGGCAAAGAAGAGGAAAATGTTTGGTGACAGTAAGTATACTACTATGAAATTTGTATAAATTCCTAAAAGCTAAGGCATTTTAACACAGACAAATTTCATTAATCCATGCTTACATAATTATGTATCCATTAGGCAGCTTGGAAAAATTTATTAGGTTATTCAGATTGATTACTTCCTTTGACACACCTGAAGCTCCTTGACAGTGTCATGTGTTATTATGTTTCATTTAAAGTAAAATTTGTTTAACTATTATTTATTTATTTTAGAAATCCCACAAAAAGAGACATATTTGGATCGCGTCACAGACTTTAGTGATGTGGATATTGGAAAGCTCAAGAATAACTTCAGGGCTGCCATGAACTCTATAGCGGAGCACATGACCATGGAAGAACAGGAGGCATTTATCGAAGAAAGCAATCAAGTGTTTCTTATGAACAACCTTATCGTCAATTCTGTGGCTGGTCAAAACCAGGTTCTCTACAATTTGTTGTACAAGACATCTGCTATAGCTCTCTTAGTTGTTGGTTTAGTCCTTGCTTATAAATGGCATAAATAAGTTATGGTTTAGAACCACTGTTATTTGTCAAATGTTTATTAGATATTATGCACATTTAGAGATTATTCTTTCTGGTTCCTATATCCTGTGAGACATTGGATAGTAGGTATAAGCATAAAGCTTATTTATGTAGATTGTGATATAAAATTTTTGATTATTAAAGACTGACTTCTTAATCTGAAATGATTTGTAATTATTACCTCAGAATTTACTCCATTTTATCCAAATATCCTATCTCTTTCTTATGAGATATCAAAATAATATAATTACTACTTTTTCATATAGTTTGCGAAGATTCATACAATAACTTTGTGGCGAAAGGAAAGGAGGTCAAATTAAAAAAAGATATTTGTACCAATAGTTATTTACTCATAAAACTGAATACAATATCTACGTAAATAAAAATGCCCATCATAAAATTTCTATTATATTTTAATAACTTATTATAAAATCATTTGGATGCATTTGGAGTTAAGAAAATAATAGAGTTAAATAAAACTCTATTATTTTTTATCTTCAAGCCCAAGTTGGAATTTCAACTCTTTAGTTGTTTCCTGAGCCTTTTGCAATGCCTGCGCTAAATCAAAGTATTTCTTTGATTTGTCAATGTCCTTTTCAACACCGTCCCCTTTTTTATACATTAAACTGACATTGCCACATGCATGTATATTACCCAACTCGCAAGCCCGTCTTGCTAAAACAAATGCTTGTTTCATATCTGGTTTTATGAGGTATTCAATGTTTTTATTTTTTTCTGGGTTGTGTAGGTTGAATTCATTCACATTTTTTGGGACTCCCGTTAAGTACATTCCTGATAAGTAGTGACAGGCCACTTCATCATTTGCATCACAGCTTTTCTTCAAGTAATTGTAACCTGAAATATTAAGATATATTATCAATAAAAGTAGATTAGTAAGAAATTGTAAAACTAAACTTTTTTTATTTTCAAGACCAATTCACTCTCTTATAAAGTTCTTTATCTTTGATTACCTATAATTTCTAGATTCCATGATCCATTACAAATGGCCTAGGTACCCGTTTTTCAATACATATGTTATTGTATCATCTAAACAAGTATATAAGCTAGAAATATTATATAACTTAGAAAATTATAGACACTCCTTTTTTATTTGGTTCACAAATTGAATGCAACACTACAGGCTTAATATAAACTATGGAATATATTGAAGGATGTGGAAATACCATTGTACCCTGACATCATTCAGTACAGTGAGCAATGTTCTCCAAGGTTAGTCTAACAATGCGGTACATGGAATGTCTTTCTATTACTTACGCAATTACTAGAAAGTGGTATTTCAATATCAATCCTATTTAAGAAATCCTCACAAAGCACCATACTATGATCAATTTTGAAAAGCAGTAAAATATCAGAAATTTATAACATGAATGAAATAATTTTAATTTTGTAAAAAATTAATCTACTTTCATAAGAGGGTACTTGTTTGCAGTTGTTACTACTATTGTATTTACCAAAGATTGTGAGAAAAAGCATCAATATTTATGATGATGATATATAATTATGATCAAGGAAATATTGATTCAGGTCCAAATACTGTACTGAAAACATTTGAGTGAATGTTAATAAAAAGATATATTTTGATGATCTGGCTGCAATGAAAGAGAATCAATCAAAGATTACCTTGACCTGACCTTAAAATGCTCCCTTTATATGAAAGGAATATTCCTGTACATTAAAAAACTGATATATATATATATATAGTAAAATATGTGAACTTGTAACTAAAAATGAGACAAATTCAAATATATATATATGCAATCTACCTTTAGGAACATCTCGTTTAATTGTGGCTGCTGGGCCAGTGGCAGTCAGCAACATGCCGGCGTGAAGACATGATGTTCGTTCATTAAGTTCGCAGCCCTTCTCGAAGTATTCCAACGCTTCACTCCTATCGCTCTTATCTCTCCCTCGTCCCATTAACGCGTAATTTCCATACTTCAGACATGATTTCCCGTACTTATAATCAATACAATTGGTCTTATAAACCGTAGCAGCCTTCACGAAGTCTTTCTTTATAGCCTCCAAGTAGTCGGCGAGAAGATGACAAACTTCTGGCTTCTTCTCCTTGTAACACCCAAACCGGTATTCGATGCCCAAATTCTCTACGTATTCCTTCACTTCCTCTTCTTTTTTTAAATCGTATCCAAAAGCCATTATTCGTAATTTAATTTTGAGGGCGAGGTTAGGTAACTTGACTCAAATACGTCACTGTCATTATAGCATTCTCAATTCTCGTCGTCGGTCAAAGCGGATCGTTATCAGTTATTCATACTGTTATCACGACTTACCGATTAACTATTTATTATAACAAAGACTAAAGCAATCAATTTAATTTTTGGAGTGAAGAAACATTGGCACGTTTAGTTCGGCTTAAATAAGGATAATAATTTGTATAAAACAGTCTGATTCTTTTTTATAATGAAATAAACCGTTCCAATTTGGAAAGTTGCTTTAAATCAGTATGAGGAGGTTATACCAGTTAATATTGTCTATGACTGTAATGTGTCAAAGTTGTCAAATTTTAATTGTTTATTATGTGTTAAAATTGTATGAAATCGACCGGCCCGCTTTGGCCAGTCTCACATTACTCTAAAGAGGTTACGGTGCGTGTTACGCAGTGAACGATAATAAAATAAGTATATCCTCTACGAAAATTTACTTCTAGCAGAGTTAACATCAAAATTGAATTCAAATCGTATGTCTGAATATTTTGTACATAATATTTACTACTCCTAATTGTTTGTTGAAATGAGTAAAGATAGAAAAATCAAGGTAAGTTGAGTTAAAAATTTTACATCCTTGTTATTAAATTAA
This sequence comes from Cecropterus lyciades, assembly GCA_002930495.1. Lineage (NCBI taxonomy): Eukaryota > Metazoa > Arthropoda > Insecta > Lepidoptera > Hesperiidae > Cecropterus > Cecropterus lyciades. The sequence goes on along the minus strand of MOOZ01000059.1, from coordinate 239,451 downwards.
GTCATGAAGTCTAATTTCAATCTTTCCTAATACCTTATCAGTAATTTGATAACGGGTTAGTTTGACAATGAATTTGTTTACTTACTGATAATCTTTATTAATTTAACCATCAGCTATTAATTAATTATGTATGTGTAAAGTATGTGAAAATAACCGAATAAAATAAAATAATCCTGTAGGTACATTGTGACTTTAATTGGCGTAACGTAATAAATATATCGAGAAATTCAATTTAATAACAAGTAAATATTTTTTTAATCATTAACTAGTAAAGTACTAAATACTCCATTTACAGTTCTTATATATGTTATTACTTTTTGGCTCACTTAAAAATTTAACAACCAGGTAAGGGGAATGCCTAATGCAGAGGGGTCTGGTTTAAATCCCTTCCCACACAGACTAATTGATGAATTATAGTCTTAGGTCTGTATGTTTGTGTAGTTGATTTTTTTTGTCTATAGCATCCACTATATTATTATTAATATTTGAAATTAATAAGCATTTGGTCTTGAAAAACACTATGCAGAAGACAAGTGAGAGACAAAACTCAAGATGTAGGCAGCAGCGTTTTCTTGTCTATCGTCTACACCCACTACAGGCTTATAGTAAGAAAGCCCATTTTAGGAGGTTTAGGTCCATAGTAATAGAGTTTATTACTAAAAATTGTATTGAAAAATTGTACAAAAATAAATTATTTGCCACGCAAAATATCCTTAAATCAGAACTGTTTATGGTTAGACAGTCAATAGATATGACCATGATCTTTCATTTGATAGATTGGAATCATTGGTGGGTCAGGTTTCGATGATCCCACATTATTTGAGAACCCAGTAGAACATGACATCACTACGCCATTCGGGAAGCCTTCTGACACCCTACTGGAGGGGTCTATTAAAGGAGTGCCCTGTGTGTTGCTAGCAAGGCATGGGAGGAAGCATCAGTACCAGCCTAGGTATGTATATACAATTTTTGATTTCCCTTCCTTTTGTTTTCATTGTTTCTTTGTCATCTGTATTAATTAAATTTATATATTTAATTTTGCATGTGCAACTATTACAAAATTATATTAGAAGTGCGGCCCGCTGTTATCTATTTTTTAAATATGTGACCCATGTCTGCCTAAAGGTTGCAGATCCCTGCTTTAAAGAATATTTATATTTTATTATTTACTGTGTTTTTTAAAGTGCATATTCACTTTACAAAATAATAATGAAACCAAAAAGTGGCAACCCTGACTATTTCCTCTGAGGGGCTCTGTATTGTAAGTACATTGCAATTTGCTCCCACAGTAACGGACGTCTGTCATTACCACTTCGCAAATCAGATTAGAAGTTTCATTCTTATATAAATAGACACTAGTCACTGCAGTCAATTGCTGTTGTTTATAAATCCGTCATTTTTATGCGGTACAATATGTAGGAATCAAATTAATGATGGACACACAGACACACATACATAAAGAAATGTTCATATGATTACTGTTTTTAAAGTACGTTGTTGTAAACCCTTTATTGTCTCACAGCTGGGCATGGGTCTTCTCAGATCGAGAGAGTTTCACGCCATAGTCAACCGCGCAACGCTGGCCAAGTGTAAATTTGTAGACTTTACACCCCTTTGAGAACATTTTTCTTTTAAAAGAACTCTCAGGGGTGTAGGTTTTCTCACAATGTTTTCTTTCACCGTAAATCAGTGATAACTAATTTCTAATACGTACATAGTTTTAGAAAAATGAGTTGTGGGTTGCCTGGGATTTGAACCTTGGACCCTCGATTGAGAGACTGAGTGTCAATCATTTTCTCTCTCTCTCTCAGCTCTCACTGCTCCTAACTTTTGAGGTATGCATTGAAGGAGGTAGAACTCTTTGTCGTTCGACTCCGGAAGCACCACCCACACACCTATAACAGCACATATTCTGCCTAATAACAGGAGTGTTATGCGCCGTTGTGTTTTGGTCTGAAGGGTGTGAGACATACTTTTCCGAGGCATTTCATCTTAGTCCTCAGCGGTAGGAACGCATCTGTGGGTAACCTTGGGTGAGACTGATCTTATCTAGGGTCGATTACAGATTGCTACTTCCATATTATTAATAAAAAAACATAGTATTAAGGGTTACCAGCCAATGACCCAAGGGGAAAGAGTTGATATTATATTTGGGGTAGTGCTTTTTCATTTCTAAGGGCAAGTGGGAGGGGGCGAAGTCCTCCCTGACGTCTTCCTTGTTTCAAATAAAACATATGTATAACAAATTGCATGGTGTTTGGTCGGGCCTATTCTTATTTAATAATGTATATATTATTGAATTGAAACATATTTATGAGCAAAGTATTGATGAATAAAGATCAAGTGACAGCAAAATCTTAATTACAAGGCTAGCAATTTTTATATTTTAAACAAACAATTCTTATATTTCAGTGACGTGAACTACCGCGCAAATATCTGGGCTCTGAAAGAGTTGGGCTGCACTCATGTCCTGGCCACCACTGCCACTGGCTCCTTAGTGGAAGAATACCGTCCAGGCGATCTAGTTATCCTCGATGACTTCATTGACAGGTATAATTTGGATGTAATTATCTGAAACTAGTCACCAGCTACTACATAACAAAAAATAAACAAACATAGCGCGATGTTATATAGGCTATAGCCTTCCTCAATAAATGGACTATTCAACTCAAAAATAATTGTTCAATTCGAACCAGTATCTGAGATTAGCGCGTCCAACCAAGCATAGAAACACTTCAGATTTATAATATTAGTATAGATAAAATTAGTATTTAGAAAGTTTGGAGTAATTATATTCCCCATGTCAACATGGGTATGATGTTGACATGGGGAAGGATCCCTTAAATAGTGAATTATATACTCCTCAACAAATTTATTAAGTTATATAATGAAATACCTAAACATTTAATATGTTTAAAAATAAAATAGAAACTAGAGGGCCAACTTTCATTGTATGTTGTTCTCTTTTACATTCCATTGCTATGATATATAGCTCCTTCACTCTTCGTCATATCCTATTTTAGAGAAAATTATAAGGACGTGTCACCATACATGAGAAAGATTATTATTAAGGAACGAGACGTGTTCTTAAAATTGCACTCTTAATTGATCTCCAATTATCATATTGTCGCTTATAAAAACAAAAAAACGCTTAAAAACTATTTCTACACTCAGCCCCACAGTACGATTTTCTCCTGTGTCGTGAATCCTGTGTCGTCAAAGACGAATACACAAACACCCAGACCCCGAACAGAAATCTAAACTCATCATTCAGATGTCTGTCTGGCCGGGGATCGAACCCGGGACCCACTGCGCATCAGAGCGGTATGGTGACCGCTCCATCACGTGGGTCGTCAGAATCAGGACGTCAGGCTTATGAAACGCATCAATAAACTTTTTCCCGTTCCAGAACATGGGGTCGCAAATGCACATTCTTCGATAACACATCAGGAGGTCCCCGTGGCGTGTGCCACCTGCCCGCGCGGCCCGCTTTCTGTCTC
>MOOZ01000059.1:179726-197665 GCA_002930495.1 Cecropterus lyciades | reverse complement strand
AAAAAAAAAACATCCCTGATTTATTTAATAAACAAATGATGCACCACATCAAACGCGTCGTATCTTCTCACAATTTTTTTCACTCCCATTGGTTATAGTCACATTCGAACCCGCCCAATTTCTTTCTTGCCGCAATTTGTATTACATACATATGCTTACATGCTACTTATATACTTACATTATAAAAAAAAACGTTGGAACACAACCTCAATTGAGAAGGATTAAAAGTTAGTAGAAGACCTAAAAATATTTGAAAATCGCTGCTGTTTTGATTAACCTCGTAAATGTTTGTATGTAACTAATATCAACAACATCAATGCAAGTTCTAACCATTATTTGTTTTGTTAGGAGTATTGTGCGGTGAGCTCTGTGTCTCACTGGTGCTACCGTCGGCTTCGGCAGTTTCACCAGCTGACGATGTTGCTGCCTGTAAACACAATTATGGCATAAGTAAAGTGGGAACACGATAAATTGGACAAATGTAATACACAAGTGAAATAAAAAATACGATGGGACGTAATAAATATATAATTTTTTTTTTGTATGATGATGAAACTGAATTTTAGAATTAGTCCATAGGCTAAAAAATGATTGCTATTCAAAATATATTTTGGGAGTATCAAACACTATAAGAAATATAATGAACAATGGACTTGTATGTGACCAAGAACAATAATTATTTCATGTCGATTTTCTAATAGATAAATAACGTTTTTCACATCCAGTTTCATGCTAGGATTTTTGTGAGTGACTTGGACACACACACACACGACGAAACGAACGAATACACAAACATCCAGAGCCTCAAGAGAAACTTCAATGCCTCATTTAGATATCTGAGTGACTGGGGATCGAACCTGGGTCCCACCGCGTGTCAGATCGGTATGGGATCCGTTGCGCCGCGCGGGTCTTCAACAGATTTACACCACTTTATTAAAATATATCACATAACACTTACTCTGTTTTTGTTGATCATGGCTCTTGGCTGAGGGATTTTAGGCGCTTTGGTTGGGTCAAAGTGACAGTCGAATATATCAATCAGTTCCTTTACGTCCTCTTTTTTCGCCGACACTGATAACGCCGATAATTGCTTTTCTAAACCTGCAAATTAACATAACATCGTCAGTTAAAGAAAGATACTTGTAATTGCTGGTAGGAGTGGTGGTTAAATAATGTTTGACCATGAAGGGACTTCCTACGCTATTTGGATAGCGAACTTTCAAGAGAATAGCTTTTGAAGGGTTACCCTGAAGCCCTGTCAATGCGATTAAAGTGTAATGAACCGTCGCTCACTTTCAACCTGGTGCTGATGCCAGGCCTCCTTGAGCTGGTCGTACAGCAGCCCTGTCAATGCGACCAAAGTGTAATGAACCGTCGCTCGCCTTCAACCTGGTGCTGATGCCAGGCCTCCTTGTGCTGGTCGTTCAGCAGCCCTGTCAATGCGACCGAAGTGTAATGAACCGTCGCTCACCTTCAACCTGCTGCTGATGCCAGGCCTCCTTGAGCTGGTCGTACAGCAGCCCCGCGTCGGCTAGCAGCCGGCGCAGCTGCGTGAGGCGCGCGCGCTCCGGCCGCGACGAGCGCAACAGCGGAGCGAATACTGGCCGGAACGTGTTTTGCCTGTAACACGTTTTTAAATGATAAACCAAATACATTTACATGTTGTGTTCTTTAGACATTGTTGTTTCACTGAAAAGTTAGTATAACTGTTACATTGAAGTGATTGGAGCATCACAAAATCGTGGTTGATATGATACTAGTGACTTTCTCCGACGTCATTTCGCTAGTGATCAGTAAAATTTTAAATGTGTCTCGTAATTATGTAATTTTATGAGACAAATTTAAAATTTTGATGTTGAACAATGACCAACGCTACACAATTACATCTCTCGCATATGTGTTTCTCAATTCGAAAATCAATTACGATTAGACTTCTTTCAATGACGAACGCGACGAATCTCTCAATAACTTCTATATGAAGCCTTTTTCATTGCCAAATTTCGACCCACTCCATTGTCCGTCTATCTGTATCTCATGAACTGTGATAGCTAGACAGTTTAAATTTTCTCAGATAATGTATTTTTGTTGCCGCTATAACAACAAATAGTAAAAACATAATAAAATAAATATTTAAGGGGACTCTCATTCAACAAACGTGATTTTTGCCATTTTTTATAGATAATGGTACGGAACCTTTCGTGCGCGAGTCCGACTCGCTCTTGGCCGGTTTTATTATACATTAGTATAGATAAATCACGTTTAGGCAGCATATTTAAACGTGTCCATTACCGTTCGAGGATGGTCTTCAGGCTGGCGAGCACCTCCAACTCGGTGGCCACCGGGCGCGCCCAGCGCCGCGCCGTGTCCACCATGTCCTTGCTCGCCGCGCCCTCGCCGCCAGCTCCCACCTCCTGCTGCTCTCCTGGGGGAACAACGTAGGAATTAATTGCTTGTACACTTGCTGCTGAGAAAACAAGGTACTAATTGCTTAACAGAATATTGCTTGGTTGTATATTTGGAACTAAAGGAACAAGGTTATAATTGCTTAAGAGAAAAGTAAGTTATTTATTGCTCTGTTGGCTACATGTGCAGTTTAGTATTTGAAGATGCTCTGTATATTTTTAGCGCACACAAAAGTGTCAAACACACAAACCCTATGTCGCGCACGGCGCATGAACAGAAACCAAACAAAAGAAACAGAAGAAAGATATAATATATATATTTTTTAATATGATGAACCTAGGATTATCTGCATGTCAGACGGGTTTATCGACTGCACCGCCACACGAGTCGATAATTCTGAATCCATGATGCGGTCGAGCGCGCTGTCCACCGCCAGCGACGAACGCGACGGAGCGACCTCGCCGCGCGGGGCCTAACGGGTCACTCACCCTGCGCCAGATGCTCCACGATGCGGTAGGCGGCGGTGGCGCGGTCGAGCGCGCTGTCCACCGCCAGCGCGTCCGCGTCCAGTAGCACGCGGGCGAGCACTCTCAACGAGACAGACTTCACGGTCGCCTTGCACTTGTCTGCTGCGAGCGCGTAGCTATCCGCGAAGCCGGCCACGATGGACGAGAAACGGTCGAGCAACTTATACCTATAATGAATATATGTTATTATGAAAAATGTGCAAAAGATGTACACAATGTAGTTTAAGGAATGACTACTGAAAAAATCGAATGCGTAAATAATCTGCATTTACTGCACAAAATTTTATAACATCGTTATTTATAATTACAATGTACCTTGTGTCCCTTGCGAACCAAGATAGAACGTAAATTAATTATGTTCAAATCCATTAATAAGTCATATACAAGCAAGGAAAAAGGGTTATGTTTTTAGACCATTTTAAAAACCTATATAACTATACCATGAGGGGACTTATGAAACTTAACTTGACCTTATAATGAGACAGATGGGCCATGTTATACTTTTTTTTTGTACCTATTCACTATAGTGAATAGGTACAATACTGACTTTTAATAAACAAAGTATAAAAGTCATTGTAAAGTGCAAAGAAATGTTTTCAAGAAATTACCGGGTGAGGGCCTCCAGGAGCATGGTGGGACTGTGACGGCGAGGCTCGTGGTAGATCAGTATAATGCTGCCATCACCTTTTTCTTTCTCCAGCCAGTCTAAAAAGTCCGTGAGCGCCGAAATCTCAGACTTTGTTTTCAGTATCTGTAATACATTATATTCTAGGCGTTATTTTTTATGGCAATGGTAAACGTATCTAAAACTCTCGGATATTTGCACCTCAAAGTTAAGACAACATTATATCACAAGATATATGAAAATAATGATAATGAAGACATAGTGAATATGAAGACTTCACTACAACAACGACACGCACAACGCACAAGTAATCTTGTTAAGCTATAAGATAACATTGTTTATAATTACACCAAAAAAGCATTCTATGTGTGGGGTGGAGATTCTATGTGGGTATTCAATTTGAGATTATATATAATTTTTCATCACAAGTGACAAATGCTGGTCAAAACCTTTATTAACGGATACATAGGAGGATTTCGGATACATAGGAGGATTTAAAAATGATCTGCGCTATGTATGTATTCTTATATTTTTTCTTTAATATCATTCTTGTCTGATGCATATGAATAGGCACAAATAATAGGTATATTTGTGTTTAATTGTGGTCAAATTTAAGTGGCAATTAATAAACTCCCTAAATGCCATATCCTTAAAGTATTATTATTGAGCCAACTTAAAGAAGCATATAGCTAATAAAAATCTCAATTGAAGAGATTGAATATATAGCTATAAAATGGACATTGTCGACTTTTTGTCCAGCTTCACTCTGACACAATGTTACTTCGCTTGTCAGCTGACATATACATGTTATTAATAAAATCAATCCATGCAATTTACCAACCAAAGAAGAAATTGACAAATTTTCACATTTGGAAGTCAAAAATTTCATTAATTATTATTAATAACCGGTGACATCAGACAGATCGACTAACTAACAATTGCTATTCATTCTTAGATTACTTTTCCTTCCTATGTTTGATCTAGTGTCACTACCGAGTTGTCTTTGATAATTTGTTGTCTCAATACATCACCTTATGCGTAATAGTGTCCTTGAGCATCCGATAGCGTCCGACGGTAACAACGCGCACGTTGTGTCGCCGCCGCGCGCCCGGTCGCAGGTCGCCGTACGGCATTATGTACTGCGAGTACGTTTGCTTCGGCGTGTACGCTGCTATCTGGCATATCTGTGACAATATTATGTGGATATAATACTGAATGAAATATATTTAGACGCTTAGTACAAATGCGTAAAATAGAGCTATACGTGTTTAGACGAAAAGTGTATTATACTCTTTTTAAAGTGAAGCTTAGCTTGTTTAATAAAAGTTATACTTTCATCATGGTTTCATAAAAATCATACAAGTTTTATTTTTAAAGTAAGATGGGCTACCTGATGGACAGTATTCGCTGTCTCTATATTTGCAACACCACGGGAGTTGCCCGTGCAATGCCAGCTTTATGAAAATCTTGTTAATATGACTATATATGCCTAACTACACTAAGTGTGTTGATTCATGAAATGGTGAGTTATTGATGTTTATGAGTAATAACGTGTATAAAACTACTTTGAAAAAATATTTAGATTTGAATTTGTTACCATAAACATATTGTATATCTTTAAATTTCTGTAGTCTCTTCCCCACATCTTAAGAATGTTTTTTTTTAGAACATAACAGAAAATTATTTCAAATCAAAAAAGTTAATACTGATACAATATTTTTTGAATTGAACTTTAAGTAACATCATATATTTTGTACATCTATAAATTTAGCAAACCGAAATGTATAAAAACTAATTATCATAGTTATGTTAGTCCTTTACAGGATGAGTATTTGATAATCTAAAACTTGTATATGTTAAGGAATCTTATAAAATTAAGTAATTATAACTGGTTCGATCACCAATAGATGGCGCTAGTTGTACAGTTCCTGAACAAATAGATACAGGTACATATTGGTATAGATAATTATTATGAATTGTATCTTTATATACTTGAGACTATCTTCAAATTGAATTGATTAACAGATAAGTTATATACTTTTGTTAACCCATTTAAATATGTGTATAATTATTGCATTCCAGTTCAAAACAAAGTAAAAAGGGATTATTAGTTAAGTCACAAATAGTCAAATAAGCAGACCCAAGTTATTATTATAATTTATCTATATAACTAAAATGAAACACTTCATGGTTTGTTTTAGTAGTTGATTTATGCAACTATGTAGTAGACCATAAAGTGTTTTTTTTTTTAATAAATTTGCATACAAACATGCATTCCACCTGATGGTAAGTGGTTCCTGCTTATCTATCTATGGGCATAGACATCTGAAACCAACTACATATAAAATAAATTATACCTGAATTCAATAATAAGTGCCACACCTGTCCTGAAGACTAACCTAACCTACGATCTATATAAGCTGGCAATCATACCCTTAAACCAATACACAAAAACTGCTTTACCTAGACTCATTATTTTTATTATGAGTATTTTTTATAATAGTGACTTTTTTAACAATATGTATTGTCAAACATTACAAACCTCATCAATAAGTCTCCTTCCTGTAGTGTCCATATCCCAGCCGACCAGGACATACTTGCCAGGTGGGAGTCCAGCGGGCTTTTCTGCCAGCGCTGGCAACAATTCCGCTGGTGCCTCCATCTCACCACCATTCACCTTCGCTTCCGACACCATTGCCATGTACAGATCAGAAGTTCACACCCAAACTGATGACAAAAAGGAAATGGTTAAAAAAGTGTGCAAAAAAAAAACAATGAAAGAAAGGGATGCTCAAGACAATATTTCTGTATTCCATTGTTGCACACAAATTCCACTATCCTACATATAAATACAAAAACATATACATCTATATCAATATACTTTATGCCTTAGTAGTAATTAGTTACTAGCAAACTTTAATACAAATTCCAAAACTCATTTGGGAATTATAAACCGGTGTAATCAAATGTAAATATAATTCAGTTAATAATTAAACACCTGTAAGTATTAGTTTGTAACTTATCACTTAATAATAGGGCTAAAGGCCAAAAAGAAGGGGTTCCTCTAGTGTGGTGCTCTATAATAAAAGTTGTATGTATATTATATTATATAGAATGCATCGCAGAGATCAAATGCATGTGAAACAGCATGCCAATACTATGTACTTTTTTTTATAGTATGGAAGTAGCAATCGAGCATGCAACCCACCTGATAGAAAGTGGCTACTGCCGCCCATGGACATCAAAGTCTCATCTAAGATTAGCCACAGGTGCGTTGCGCCCCTGAGGACTTAGATGGAATGCCTCGAAAAAGTATGTCTACCTTGCTAAAAGTATGTATTTCATTAAATCACTAATACACTATTCAATTACTATTAGCACTTGAAATTATTTATTTACCTAATCAGTATCTAATACTTAACAATACTAGTAAAGGTAAATACTTGTTAATAATGATGATTGAAGAAGATGACTAATAACAAATAGCAAATAATTATGTATATTATATAGTGTGAATCAAGTCTATCAATTATACATTACAGTAAATTTAATCATCTTCAAACAGACTGGCAATTAAAATTACACTATATGTAATTAATTTAAAAAAAAAATGTTCTGCAGCAAAACAAACTTTTTTAATGATACATTTGCTTATCTGCCAGTTAACACTGGAGCAACATCATCGAGTGGCATACTCCATCAGTTGTGAGTAGTACCTATGCCCAGCAAAAGGACATAAAAAAGAATTGCAGTTATATTTACTTTCGAGTTTATTATTTATGATAAAATTTATCAATCACCATGAACAAAAGTTATAGAATTTAACAAATGAGGGTAGATCAAAATATTATACAGCGAAAAAAATATGGGTAACATATTCAAGGTGCATGCATTCATGCATTGTTTTACTACAAGTAGTTTCTTTCACATAAAAATAATTAAAACACATAAGAACATTAATGTAAATATTGTAAAGTAAAGAACAAATACATGCTTAATAATCTATAATCAAGTAAATATGTAAAGTATTGTAGATACAATAAAAATCAGGATAAGTCAATTTTGTGGTTATATGATTCATCTCCCAGGTTACGGCGTTAGTTTACCAATATTTTTTACAACAGAACCGTTCACGTGAAAAATTTGCCATAACATAAAAGATCAATTAACCGGCTTGTGACCCTTAGCCTATATTTAAGTATAATTTAAATTAAAACTACACACTTAAATCTTTTTATGGAAAAAAGTTACTTGAAAATAATCGATCATGTGAGACCGAAATAAAGTTTGTGTCGCTTCTCACCCAATTATAGAAACTTGCGCGCGTTGAAAATAGTAAAATAAGCAACTACAACTATCAACGTTAATAATAAGTAGAGATTAACATAGAAAAGCAAGGAAAAATTAAAAATTAGGACACGTGGCGCTCTTTTTCTACAGACATTTTGCCCCACCCCACTTTGTCAAAATAATGCAACCATCAACTCACTTTTCAAGTCTGATGCCCACGAACTGGCGTTATTAATTAAATCTTTAAATTAAGAAACACTTAAAGACTGTATAAGTCCAATAAATGGAATAATTTAGTAAAAAATATCACAAATTCTTAGCACGTGTGCGGCAATTCGGCAAAACGCAATAGGGATTGCATGAAGCTGTTGCTTTTAAATAAAAATCGATATGCAGAGAATGCATCGATTCTAGTTTATTAGAAGAAAATCGATGCCTACTGGTATCGATTTTTTTCTAATAAACTAGTCAAAACCGTTTATTTTGTAAAATACTTATTAATGATTTGATATCTTTGTAATTTCGTACCTTTTCACTTTAATTGAACACAAAAACATAATTTTCCCTGAAGTACAAACGTACTTACGTAACCTTACCTGTTTTCAAAGCAATTTGAACAAATTAATATTATTTTATCAGATTTGATATAATTAATGGCTAGGATTAATTTAAATTATATATTTTATAGTATGTAAAAGTTTTATGATAAATGTGTCATTAACATCAAAACTAAAGTATTTAATTATTCTTTTTTCAAAATATTTCTTTTATTGTTATTTCGTTTTGGTACAAAGGTTTTAAGGTTGATAGTTTTATTCTTAGCTTGAACTTTAATTAAACAAATATATCTTTAAAAAAAACCAGCTCTTCATTTTTCATTCCCTATTCGTTCGATAGGTAAATATTATTATATTACTATTACTGTATTACTTGGTTATATATTACTATATTACTTGGTTACCCCCATAAATAGTTCGTATGTAATATTTATAACTGAAAATTAAGTTATATGTTTTCCCTACAACTAGTTGATTTTTATTAGTGACTAGGATGTGGGCAATAAAATTATAACAACAGTATTATTTTGAATACGGACCTTCTTTTATAATAATATAAAATTCATACAGTACTATTAAATTCAAAATCGATTTACGAGAACAGCTGTCGTTCTTAAAATTGTATCCTAAATTTTAAAGAAAGTTGTATTTTTTTATTTTTAAGCTACATTCCTTTAAATATAATATATTTTTGCGGGTTAAGAAAATATAATAAAGTAGCATTTAATAGCAGAATATTCAATTTATTTACAGAATTGACATACTTTAATCGTTGATATTACTAATTTTCCCATTCTTTTCTCCTATATTTAGGGGTAAAAGTTACGGAAACGGACTTTACGAGGACATGAAGCTAATTAGAATTAAATGAAGTATATTTTGCTAAAAATTTGATTTGGGAAGATGCAGAATAATTAAACAAAAAATAGGATCATTCTTAATATTAATACTTAGGAAAGACAATTAAGTTAAAGATTTAAGTTACCGTGTAGGCAGCAAGGTTCCTGTCAACTATGGATCTGGCAGTTGGAATATGCCAAATAAATATTGCCAACTGCCAAGTATCAAAACCAAGAGTGTTGTGATTGTGTTTATGTTTGCGTTACTTATATTTTTAAAATTAAAAACGATTCCTAATATTAACAATGCCGCATACCAAATAACTGCATTTTCGAATGCTACACAGTGAACGTATACGGTAATTAGAGTAGATAAATTGTATTAAGTAGTCACATAAAACCTAACCTAAAATTGTTGTGTTTGTGTTTTGTATTGAGTGAAAATGTTTTCGATTTGTCGTCAAACGCACCCGGCGACGGGTATCGAGTACGCGGTGAGTTGCTGCTTCTTCAATAGCGAGGAGGTATGTTTGGTGACCGCCGGCGCGAATATTATTAAGGTGTTCAGACTTCTGCCTGAAGGACATACGAAGGAGATTAATGCCGGTGAGTTAGCTTGTGTTATTTGATGAAATGAGTGTACGGTTTTAGATTATGGCATAAATAAGTTGGTAGAGAGCATTTGAGTCTAGTGCTTCCAGATGCACTGTAATTACAATAGATCTACTGTATTTTCAACTTTTCTACTGTCTACTGTATTGGGTTATTACAGTATACAGTAGAATTTTATTTCGATTTTGATCTTTTTTTTTTGGTCATCAAATTGCACAAAACGTAGTACTTTTGATTGAGCAGCTCTTCAAAGTATTCAACCCACCTCTTTATTACATCTTTCTGATTGTTGAGTAACTGGACGTCATTACCTCTACAAGTAGTGATTCTGGTTTAAAATTATTTTCTTCTCTTCCTTTATTAATTTGGTTGTAGAAGTGTCTCAATTTTTTTCTTGTCATTTGATACAATGTCCTTTAGATGCTGTTCTTCATGCAATCATTTGTTTTTCTTATGTAGGTGTTTTTTCATTCCTTCCAGATTCCCGATACTCTTCCCTACATTATGTGCCTCATTTTTTGCATTTGTTACTTTTTGGCATTCAATGTTAAATCAAGCATTATGATTTTGGTCTTTCCTCTACACCAAGAACCTCACTTGCAACCACAGATATGACTGCCTTAAGGCACCTCTTTTTTGCGTCACCATTAATGTCCATGTCCCCCTGCTTTGATAGCTCTCTACATAAAGTATCCACATACTTTCCTCAGATCTCTTGTTATCTCTTTAGGTCCAAGGAATTAAAATTGTATACTTTTATCGTCGTAATATTTTTATAATGCAAAATGCATCTCGCATTATAAAAATATTGGTCTGAGTCTATGTCGCATCTATGGCTTCCGACATTCAGTTGGCTACTAATAGTAATTATTATTATAAGTTACAATACCATAGGCTTTTACCAATTTTTAAATAATTCTTACTGAAGTAGATTCAACAAACTAATGTAGAAGTACTTTAATTAAATTGTTGAATTCTACTAAATTTTTTATCTATTGGTTGCATATTGGTGTTTTGCCAGTGTTTTCGCATTGTTACATGCCTATTTGAATAGAAGTAGTTTATTTTATGTATAATTTTTTTTTCTGTCAACTTATTATATATACATATAGTTATGTATATATAATATATACTTATTATATATACATATATAATTTTTTAGATATTTTGCTGTTTTTGTTGCACTTAATTTACTTTCAGCTTAACTTAAATTTTCAGCGGGTCAACCTATACCACCAAAGATGAAGTTGGAGTGCCTAGCAACATACACTCTATGGGGCAATGTGATGTCCATATCCTCAGTAAAGTGTCCAAGCGCTGGAAGGGATCTACTGCTGGTGTCATTTAAGGAGGCAAAGCTCTCCGTGTTACAGTATGACCCACAAGTCAATAATTTGATTACACTTAGCATGCACTACTTTGAAGAGGATGATATGAAGGTAATTTGTTGGTACAGCTTTGCATTGCAGTCTCATTAAAAATATACATAATTTTGTATTGTAATAATTTTTGTCAGAGTTGATGAATTTCAATAAAATTAATTTTATTTCAAGATACTTACTGTAAATGTATTTTCAATCCTTTAAATTGTATTTAGTAGTAAAGCTTTGATGTGATTTTATACACACAGACAAACAGACAAAAACATATAAAAATTATAGAAAGTTCTATTTTCAGTCAGGCCAAACTAATATAATATTTTTTCACCATAACTATTTTATATCTTTGCAAATATATGAAATGTGCAGTCACATGGAACTTTAATTTTTTTGAGGACAAATATACAATAGTAATTATTTTCTGTTTATTTTAAGGGTGGATGGACAACACACCCTCACATACCATGGGTGAGAGTGGATCCGGATTTTAGATGTGCCGTGATGCTGTTGTATGGAAAGAAACTGGCTGTATTGCCTTTCAGGAAGGATATCACCTCTGAGGATGGAGACCCACTGGAAGCTAAGCCTCTCAGTGATACGAAGAAAAATGTAAGTCATAAGATAGACCTTTTTCTAATCTTCATTTGAACAAAATGATTCAGCATCACTACATACTCGAAGTGGGATGAGTTTATTGTTGTTTATTTATTTGTGTTATATTATTTCAATTGTTTATTTAAGATCAACTTTAACTCTTTCCTACAAATTATATCTAACTAGCTGCGCCCCACGGTTTCACCCGCGTATTAGTTACTACAAAGAAAACTAATTTATGTATTTATTTGGATAAGAATAAATATTATATTTATAAAAACAACTTCACAAATAATGCATTGTTTTTGGAAGAAATTTGGTTAGCATGTAAAAGGCTACAGTGAGTTGACCTGAAAAGATAGACATATGCTGTCGCTGACTTTTTTTTAGAACTTTTAAAGGGGATCAATTCTGCCATACATATTTTTTAAGAAACTTTAACCGTTTACGCAGCGCATGCAGCGGAAGCTCTAATTAGAATAAAAAACCCTGATTTTGAAACTTTCTTCATTGGTGCTCCGCTCCTGCTGGTCTTAGCGTGATGATATATAGCCTATAGCCTTCCTCGATAAATGGGCTATCTAACACCAAAAGAATTTTTCAAATCGTACAGTAGTTCCTGAGATTAGCGCGTTCAAACAAACAAACTCTTCAGCTTTATAATATTAGTATAGATGAATAAATGTAAGCTAACGAATCCAAGTTATAATAAACATCCAGTATTTAAACAAAAAATTACATAAAACATGTGTGCCCTAAAAGAGAAATTGCTAATATTTATGTTGTCACTTATAATATTTATAGGTAAACGGTTATATAAATATACTAGCAGATCCGTGCCCACTTCGTTGGGCATTAAAAAAATTTTTGGTGTGGTTCTTAGTACTAAATGTTAGAGTTTATTACCCAACTGCCAAAAGGAGGGTTCTGTTTTTACCACATATGTATGTAAATATGTATGTATTTGCATGCCAATTTGGCGAAAGATGCATGCTGTATTATGTAATCTTGGTGTAACTCCCTTTGTTTGTTACCTGTCAAGTGAATATTAAAATGATTATGATTATTTTAATTGTTCAATACTTCTTTGTAATTTGTATAAGATATAAGCTATCCTGTCTTTCAAGTTGGATCGAATTGCACATAGTGTGCAAATTAGACTGAAATCGGTTCAGTAGTTCAAGAGTTTATCGTGGACAAACAATGTGACACGTTATTTATTTATAAATAAATATATATAGTATTCCGCTATAGGACATGTTTCTCCTCTCAGTAAAGTAGTTATAAATAATGAACAGGTAAATTCACTACAATATAACAAAATTTGTGCAAATAGAGCTGAACAACTTAAAGAATTTAACATTGTAGTAAGCAGTACATGTGTTCCATGCTGATATACGTGTTTTTTAACAGGCAGCACAAGCAGTAACAAGAGCTCCAACCCTTGCATCCTATGTAATTGTGCTGAAGGATTTGGATGAGAAGATAGATAATATTCTGGACATACAGTTCTTGTATGGATATTATGAACCTACTCTCCTGTTGTTGTATGAGCCTGTCAGAACTTTTGCTGGGTGAGTTTGATTAAGTTTCCATTATTTTACAAGTTGGTAGGACGAATAAAGTTCAACCAGGAAAGTACCCTCACCACACCTATATCTAATGTTAAATAATTCTTGTGTTTCGGTGAAAGAGTGTGGATCTTACTTATTTTCTTCAGGAATAGCAACTCATTTGTGATTGACTTCAGATAGAGCCTCTGTTTAAAGTGAAGATGTTTATAGACGTCCATGGGTGGCAGTGACTACTTATTGTCGGATGGACTGCATGCTTGTTTATTACTTCAATATTATAAAAAAATCTTTTAAGATATTCTAGTTGAACTTCTTGTAGCATTTTTACTTAGGACTCTTGTATGGTCTGGCATATCTTATAAATGTACTTGACAGTTCTGTTGATTTGCTACTTATATATCAAGCTGTCTCTCAGTAGTAATTATCGTATAGTTTACTTGTCCTGAGCTTATGAATATAAAAAATTTTATTTGTTTACTATATAATAAAAATGTTTCATATTTATTTCCACAGTCGAACAGCAGTACGCAGTGATACCTGCGCAATGGCGGGAGTAAGTTTAAACATGTCTGCGCGAGTGCATCCCGTTATTTGGGCTATCGGTGGTCTACCTTTCGATTGCATACAAGCCGTGCCTGTTCAAAAGCCATTGGGTAATTTTTATACATCCAATTTGGTTTCTATGTACAACACATATATAGTACAGTACAATACAAATAAGAGTAGTTAAGAAGAGTTGTTGAAGGAAAATATTTTACATGCAACAGATACTGACAGGCTAGGGGTGAACGAAAGTATAAGAAGTGAAGTGAAGGAAGGTTCCATCATATATGTTGAGCTATTTCCGACATTAGTCTAACCAAACAGACTAATAGGTAGTAAAATTGTAATTGGAATGTACTTTTTTCAGGTGGATGTCTTATAATGGCTGTGAATTCCCTAATATATTTGAACCAGTCTGTACCACCTTATGGAGTCTCACTCAACAGTATTGCAACACATACTACCAATTTTCCGCTCAGTAAGTAAAAATAAAATTAACACAAGAATTATTTTAATGGCATATGCATGTAGTTTTTTCATTTTAACAGTATGTAAAGTATTTTCATGCATGTAAAGGTAGTTTTAAAGTTGTAGTCTGCTTATTACAAAAAAAAAAGAGTCAAGATCCTTATGTATTAGATATCTTATGTATTAGTGATAGATACAATGACTAATTTGTCGAGGAATGTCTCTAAATTATTTGCTTCTTTACGAATTATTTATTATTTAATGTTACTTTTCTTTATAGGGATCCAAGAAGGCGTATGCATAACGCTAGATGGCGCTAGGGTGGCGGCGTTAGGTGATACCCGTTTTGCGGTGGCGTTGAAGGGTGGTCAGCTATATGTTCTTACATTGCTCTCAGACTCAGTTCGAAGCGTTAGGAGTTTTCATTTAGATCGTGCTGCGGCTTCTGTGTTGACGTCTTGTGTGAGTACTGTTAAAAGATATTATTGTAAAGGTCAAGTTTCTTAGAGTAAATTAAATGTATAGTTTATTTCACGTCAAGGTGTGTATCTTTATATGAAAATTTAATAGTTCCCGAGATCAGATTGAATAAACTGGTCAGTTGTCTCTTTTTGTTATTACAAATAAAGATGCCTATGTTCCTATGGTACCTGTGAAAATCTTTGTAATATTAAAGATAGGTCATTTGGCCTTTTCCAACAAACAATGATATAACCTGCAATTTATTTTGATACTTATTTATTTATTTTTATGTTAAATTGTCGTATTTGTAACAAAAGTCGTGTAGGGAATACTTGTCTTGTCACATAATACTCATAGACGACCCGTAACAAGTCTAGATATACCCTAATAATAAAAAAAATAAACAATATTTTTACCTTTTTTAGATGTGCGTGATTGAAGAAGACTTCCTATTCCTAGGTTCTCGTCTGGGCAATTCTTTATTGCTAAGAGTTACAGAGAGGGAGAATCGCATGTTGTTCTCTGTAGACAAGCCTTTAGAGGCGACTGTGGACCTCACCGTGTCTGATACTGGTGAGTAAATTGGGCTATATTATTTTATTAGTAATGCTGTAGATTAACGTACATTTCCGCGGCTCCGCCCGCTACGGTCACGTTTATTACGGTAATGAGTATCCTATGTGCAATACAGATTATAAACTATTCGTGTGTCAAATTTAAGCGAAATCCGACCAGTAGATTTTCCGTGAAAGAGTAATAAAACGTACAAACATCCTTAAAATCTTTTATCTTTATAATATTAGTAAGATAGTCAGAAGTTGCCCATTAGAAAATAATAGTGGACTATGTCAATCATAACTAGCGCTGGGGTTGACTGATGGGGTTTATTGATATGAGGGTAAGTGAACCCAATGATTTAATAGAATGATTGATTAGAATAGCTTTTCCCCATAGTATTTTCGCTTGGGTAAAATGTATCCTATGTGTTAATGCATGAATGAATGAATTAATATACTTTACTGTTCACTTTCAGACATCTTTGACAAAGCACAAATCAGGTTTGTTAAAATATAAATATATATAGTTTTTGCGTGCAAGAGTCACAAATATCCATTTACACTAACTTCATAATATAAGTGCGATTTGGTGTGATTAATTGAAGTTTTATACTTAAATATTATTTTCAGACAAGGAACCACAACCCAATAAGGAGCCACCGCCAGCCCCCGATCCCGCGGCAAAGAAACGTCGAATGGACACCATAAGTGACTGTGTTGCTAGTAATGTCATTGAAATCAGTGATAAGGATGAACTGGAGGTGTACGGCTCGGATATACGGACTTCTACGCAACTGACTAGTTATGTTTTTGAGGTAAGTTGGATTCTTCATATATAATAAAACTCGCCTTATTATATTTAGATAAAAAAATATATATATAAAATCATAAAAAATGACGTTGTTCTATAATATAACAAGAGTTATACTAAAACGATGTTTCGTATGTTCTTTATATTGATAGCGGAGTCAACGCAAAGCGCTTTGAAAATTTGAAACAATGACATCACAGGCAAAATATTTGCTGCACGTCGAACTCGTACAGACATGCACTACCCATTAAACCATTAAAGCATTATTAGTTTTATAGTGATAATTAATTCTAATCTGACCGTCTTCTTACACAAGAAGACCCTCGTCTTTGAACATTTCGAATGGCTGTTGTAAGAAGACTATGATAAGACAAATTTGATTTTTTCAAAATTAAATAGTCTCCATCTCTACACGCTACCGTAGCGCTTAACGGTAAGGTACTTACCGTCCATGCGTTACATCGCATCTGTTTTTGGATATTAGCTTTTTGTAAGTGGTGGAATTCATTGAAGTGAAAACTTCTTTAGCCGCGTTGGGACATTTTATGTAGGGGCTAAAGCTACGGATAGACGCGATTTTCTTGCCATTAACTTTATTTGATAACGTTTATTTATTATAGTCATAACTTATATCTTACATGAATGGATGTTTATTACTAAATCACGCCAGGAGGTCGCCACCAGGTCGTGGTAGTAGTGATGGTGGTGGAGGTGGTGTTGTTGGTGGTCGTTGTCGGTACTGATGGTGGAGATAGTGGTAGTGGATGGTGGCGGTGAATGACGGTAGTGGATGATGTTGGTGATGTTGTTTGTAGTAGAGGTGGAGGCGGTGGGCGAGGTAGGTGTGGTGGTGATATTATTGATGGTTGTAGAGGTGGAAGTGGGGGTTTTGTTGTTGGTAGGGGCTGTGGAGGTGTAGGTGCTGGGGTCAGTGGTGGTGGTTGTAGTAATGTTGACGGTGGAGGTGATAGTGTTGTTGGCTGCAGTTGTGCTGGTGATGGTGGTGTTTGAAGTAGTGGTGGCTGATGTCGGGGATGATGGTGACGGCGGTGGATGATGGTTAGCGTTGCTTGTGGTGATAGTGGTGTTGTTAGTCGTAGAGGTGGTGATAATGGAGGTGGCGGTGATATAGATGGTGGAATTGGTGGCGGTGGTGAGGGATAATAGTAGAAGCTATGATAGAGATGTTTTTGGTGGTTGTGGGGTGGAGTTGGCTGTCGTTGTCGAGGTGATGGTGTGGGATGGTGGTGGTGACAATCAAGGTGGTGGTATTGGCGGCCGTTGTGCTGGTGGGGGCGGAGGTGACGATGCTGGAGTCTGTAGTGATGTTGGAGGTGGTGGTGCAGGTTGTGGTGCTGGAGTCGGTGTTGATGGTGGTGGTGGTGATAGGAGATATAGTTGTATAATTGATGTTTGTTGAGGTGGTGTTGGTGGTTAGTGGTGATGAGACAATGGCATTGTTTTCTAATTCTATCGGTACACCGGAACGTGACCTTAACTGAAAAGTTCTGGCAAGGATCTTTGTGGATTGGCGTTATTATACTCGTGTGTTCGTTTCAATACGCAACGTCTCGAGTATCACGTCGTTAAAAGTAAGCGTGTACGCAGGTGTGCGATTCGCTGCTGAACATTTGCCCGATCGGCGACGTGTCGATGGGCGAGCCGCAGCTGGTGGGCGAGGGCGCGAGACGCGGCGCG